>PISW01008158.1:0-77702 GCA_004023785.1 Mungos mungo
TCACGGTTTCCGATCAGGCAAAAAAGAGAGAGCTTTATTCAGAAAACTGTCTCTTATAAAGGTTTCAAGGCGGGAAAACAAGGCAGCTGACCTAGGTCGGTTGCTAGGAAACAGGGTTAAGGGATTAAGACTGGAGTAAAAGAGGAACCAGACTAAAGTGTTTTAGCACAGCGCCTGAGGGGCCAATACCACCCTGCCTGCAGGTGGTTGATCTTTGGTCTTTTGGCTTCTCTGACAGGGAGTGGCACTCCCCTGCCTATTTTGCAACTCCCCTCAGGGAGTGACAAATCCGGCTAGCAAATGGCCAAGCAGCTGAGATCTTTGCCGCTCCCACAAGTTCTATAAATTCTACCTCCTACACAGCTTTTAAAGCCATTTCTTTCTCCCTCCCCATGGTCACTATCCTCATTCAATGACTCATCATTTCTCACCTGGACTATTACAAAAACCTTTCAACTGCTCTTCCTTTCTCCAGTCTCCCCCACACCCTCCCACCCACATCACACCACATCTTTCTGCAAGATATGCCATTTCAATACTTAAAATTCTTTTCACAACTTGGCCCCTTCCTACTTCTCCATTCACTCCCCCGCCATCCTCTCCCACACCAAAGATGACAGACCCCCTTTGGGCTCTTATGCCTCTACATGCTTTTCATGTTGTCAGTCTCCACTTTTCTTCTGAGATTTACTTCACTCCATCCATGACTTTTCCTGAAAGGTAGGATAGGGTGCTTCTCTCCCAGTAGTCACATTGCAATTCTTCCATACCTTTACTTATTTCTTTATTTACTCATTTAAAGTTTATTTATTTATTTTGAGAAAGCACTCGAGTGAGTGGGAAAGGGGCAGAGAGAGAGAATCCCAAGCAGGCTCTGCACCATGAGCACAGAGCCCAGTGCAGAACTTGATCCCACAAACTGTGAGATCATGCCCTGCCCTGAAATCAAGAGTCGAACACTTAACCAACTGAACAACCCAGGTGCCCTCTTCTATACCTTCTTAGAACATCTATCACATTATATTCACTTATTTGCCTTAGACACACAAATATATATGGCTGAAATGTATAAAAAATTGCAATGGTCTTGTATTATATTCAGTTGTGACCTCAGTGTATTGTTACTTTCACAGTTCCTAGAAACAGTAGATAGTGCCCCAAAAAAAGGTTGCATGAAAAAAATGAACATACAAATGTTGTTTACAGCATGGTGCACCTGACCCACCATCAGCAAGTGAGCATATATTTCCCATTGTTTCCCAACAGTGTTGACTGATGTTTGCTGACAGGGCCATATTCTCTGGCCTGACCTCAAGATGACTGCCAAGATTTTATGTTCATAGCCTAAGAATGAATAACTGCTTTTCCCGGGCGATGAACCAATGGCTGTCATCTGTTTTAGGGAATGGACCACAAAAACTAAAACAAAACAAAGCAGACAGACCAAAGGAACGTTGGAGAAGGATCATCTCAACTGTGAGGGCTTACTTGTCTATTAGTTACTTATCCAGGATCTAGCACAATGGCTGAAATATAGTAGGCATTCAATAAATACTTTTTGAATGACTAGAGAAAGAAGAGGAAGGGCTAAGAAATGATGCCCCTGAGGGGGATACAGAAGTTGTAGAGACCCATCAGTATGGTTGGAGGGAGAGAGAGGAGCTCAGTTTTTAAGCAATTAAGCTGAAAACTGTGTACCCAGCTGGACACATCCTAAAGATATAAAAAGAAAGATAAATGAAGAAATCCAGATTTGGAGACATATTTATTTAAAATCAGGAGAGCGTGATGTGCTCCCAAGAGATAAAAGGTCTACAAAAGTAACCATTTTTTTCTGTATTTTTTAGCTCTTCTGTTATTTACTTTCATGATCCTAAATAACATATTTGTATTGCTATTTTGTTAGTCTTTTTTCAATTTTAGAAGTTATATATTGATTTTCTACCTGCTATGGAAGATGACGATTTAGCTTTCTCCCTGTGCACCCCATGCCAATATACACATTCTTCCCCCATCCTCCTATATATTACATATGTACTAAATCAATATTTAGTGTTTATTTACCCATTTATTTACCCAATACATACTCCTCTGAATTTCTTTGAGTACTTTAACAATGGTAAATAATAACATAGTTTCAGTCATTCCAGGCTGCCTCTTCTGGATGTTGCCTTTTGAGAAACATTAGCAAGGTTCCTCTGCCAATTTTAATCACTCAACTTATGTCAGTTCTTATTCTGTCCAAGGCATGTGAAGGAAATCAAAATGTCTAAAACAGAATCAGGGCACCTGGCTGGCTCAGTCAGTAGAGCATGTGACTCTTCAGCTCAGGGTTGGAAGTCTGAGCCTCATACTGGGTGTAGAGGTTACTTAAAAATAATTTTAAAATCTTTAAAAAATAAAAAATAAAACAGAATCCTTACCCTCAAAACATCAAAATCTAGATGGTCAAATCATGCAAATACACAAAAAGCTAATAAGCCAATGCCTCCTGATATGTCTGTAGCCTGGCATATCCCCAGGAGTCAGAGGGAGATGTCCCTGCATGTTGGGTTAGCCCCGGATGGCGCTGTAGAGGAGGTGGGACAGGGTTAAGAGGGACCCATCAAGACGCAAGTATAGGTAGGGCAAAGGCCAAAGAGGAAGAGGAAGAGCACTCCAGGCAGGAGGAAACCATTAGTAGGGAGGAAGGAAACACTGTGTTTTCAGGATGCCAACTAGCCCAGTTTGACTGCAAAAGAGGTTCATGGACAAGAGTGGCAGGAGAGAAGGGGGCAAGGACAGCTGAGAGCTGAGTGTAAATAGGCTTGAATGTCAACAAGAGAATTCCTGACATTTCCGCATCTTGTGGCTTTATTAAAAGATATTAAGTGCGGTGCCTGGGTGGCTCAAATGATTAAAGTCTGGCTTTGGTCATAATCTCATGGTTCGTGGGTTCAAGCCCCGCATCTGGCTCTCCACTTTCAGCAGAGAGCCCTCTTCAAATCCTCTGTCCCTCTATCTCTGCCCCTCCCCCGCTTGCACTCTCTTTCTCTCTCAAAAATAAATAAATAAACTTAAAAAAAGATACTAAGCAATGATGTAATGATGCAGGGAAGTACAAAGTTTTTGTAATTACAACAGTGAAAAAATACTGAATTATGATTTGAGGAACATATTAAAGTGATAATATTAGTAAGATTAAATTCTTACATTGAGAAATAGTGATAACTCTTAACTAGTAATGTTACTTAAGGTACATGAACCCTTTAGAGTAGTGTATCGGCTCTTTCAGTATTCTGGCATTTGAGGTAAACACTGGGAAGTAAAGATGAATAAGAGCCAGTCCTCTGTTGCAAGGAGTTGGTGGTCTAGCAATAAAACAAATATTCTCAATCCATTTTTGCATCAATCCAGGGCATCACAAGTATTCTTTAGAAACATCTGAGAATTGTTTGAGTGGAAGTTCTGTTAACTTTATCAATCTGTTTATCTCACTTTCTCAACTATTGATTATCTAACACTCAGAATGTACCACTTGTGGCATGCAGGACCTCAGACCAACACCACTGCGGGCAGAATAGAAAGTTACATTGTGACCACTGGAGCTGAGCAGCAGGGATGTGTGTGATCACACACAGCTTTACTTCTGTCTTCCACGTATTAAGTAGGGACAACCTTTCGCCTGATCTGAAATGAAAACGGTGGCAGACTCCGTAACTTTTCACCTCAATCTTAATTAACATCGTTGACTGTCACTTTAAGTGACAGTCACTTTAAGTCAAAGTCTTAATTCATAATTAGAATGCCCAGTTTCAGATGTTGAACAGAAGTCTGAACTTGATTTAAAAGTGATGCTTCTCAGAGTGCCTGGCTGGCTCAGTCAGGACAGCTTACAACTCTTGATCTTGGGGTCTTGAGGTCGAGCCCCATGTTGGGTGTAGAGATAGGTAGGTAGGTAGGTAGGTAGGTAGATAGATAGATGATAGATAGATAGATAGATAGATAGATAGATAGATAGATAGATAGATAAAAAAATAAAAGTGACTCTTCTCTCTACCCAGCTCAGCCCAGGTGTAGACTGGAAGCTGGCAATGAGAGAAGGGACTGTGGTTGACTTCTCTCCCTCCACCTTCACCCAAACCTCAGTTTTCAGGCCAATCTCATCCTAAGGGAGCAGGGAATGTAGAGTAGGAAAAGAGACGGTGTGTTCTCTGGTGCTGGCAGATTTGGCTCTCTGAGGGGTCATTTGCATGGGCTTCTACCCCCGCCCCCCACATGGAACCCCTCCCATCCTAGCAGGGGCAGACAAGGGCTTGTGACTCACTCCACAGACATCCAGTTTGCCTCCTGTTTCTTAAAGCTGAGATCCCTCTGCTTCTCTGGACAGTCTTACTGGTCATGATCCAAGACGAGCCTATGCTGGCGTCCTCTCCCTGCAGGTGACTCTCATCCATACCCGTACAATTTCAGGAGTGTAGTCTAGTTCAAACCTAGCAGCAATCTTCCAGCTCCCTGAAAGCAATTGGCTAGTCTGTTCTCAACTTGCCAGAGAGGAGTCGGACCCCAGTCCATAATAACTCCCAACTGTAGGGGTCACATATTAAGCTGTCCTAAGAGTCTAACACAGGCACCCTTTATTTGATGAGGGAGGGTATGTTTCACAGCACAGTCTTCTCCAAAGTTCTCCTCCTACAGAAAGTTGTCCCATATTTTCAGAGTCTATCCACATTTTTCCCCACTACTTTTTATATCCTTGATCTAAGAGTCTTGGGGAAATTTCCCTTGTGAATTCTACATATGAGAATCTGTCTCTGGCATTTCACATCTCTTTTATCGTGGTGTTCTGGTTGAAACTTCAGTTTTAATATCCTGTCACCTATCCATCCATCTGCCCATCCATTTATCCACTATTTACCTACCCATTTGTCTTAGGCAACACTTTTAAGGAAGAGTCGAGGGCTATAATGAAGTGGAAGAAAATAGCAAAGGTATTGAAGAATGAAATTAGCATGGCAAGGTCAATGAGATTAGAAATATTTAGCATTAGTGAATACCAGGGTACGCTTTGGTTTCTAAAACATATGTGTCTCTTGAAATGACTACAAGTGTGTTTCCTTAAGTTGGACTTTCCCATGGATTAATATTATATTTTTTAAATGCCTCATTTGCATTGAAGATTTATATCTAAATCACATTGGCTCTCAGAACTGTAATTAGCCTTTCCTACCATACCTTACATAAGATAATGTGTACAGAATTTGCCTCTGAAAAAAACATTGTTTCTAGATTGTCATTTAATAGCAACAGAATTTGTTAAAAAACATTAGATAGATAGATAGATAGATAGATAGACAGATAAAAAAAATTCACAGGGGTGCCTGGGTGGCTCAGTCAGTTAAGTGTTCGGCTTCGGCTCAGGTCATGATCTCGCGGCTAGTGGGTTCGAGCCCCGCCTCAGGCTCTGTGCTGACAGCTCAGAGCCTGAAGCCTGCTTCAGATTCTGTGTTCCCCTCTCTCTCTGACCTTCCCCTGCTTGCACTGTCTCTCTCTGTCTCTCAAAAAATCAATAAAAAACATTTAAAAAATTTTAGTTCATAAATGTTCCCTGTATAGTGTAGTATACAGTTAGGATACTGTCTACAGTTAGGATAGTATAGGATATGATAGTCTTAAATAGCTCTCCTGGCTGCATTTAGACTTGGTGTCCTGGACATAATGTTCAAAATCCTGTACTAAACTGTTTATACTTACTTTCTTGTGGTGGGAGTTTTCAGAATTTTAAATTTAAATAATAATGTCCTTTGAATCTGAAGAAGAGAAAAGAATATGCAGTGTTTCCAAACTTACTTGACTAAAACCCCTTTTTTAAAAAAATTGAAAAACAGTTTAGGAAACACTGATTTCATTCTTTCCCCTGCAGCAGTCTACAGTTGTTTCGAAGCCTCGCAAACTTACCTGCGTGCACCCCCGTAGGCACACGTGCGCACACAGCTGGCCTCTCACATCAGAAGCTCTGAGGATGGCTCTTCCTGCGATTTGGTGTGAAAAGTTGCCCTTTGAAACCAAGGAAACAGATCTGGTTCTCAGATCAAAATGATAATAAATGATGTGGCAAACTATAGAAAATAGATATATTTTAATCTCCTGAATACCTTATGTGCTTTTTGTTGTTTTTTAATTCCAGTGTAGTTAACATGCAGTGTTATATTAATTTCACGTGTACAAGATAATGGTTCAACAGTTCCATATATTACTCAGTGCTCATTAGATAAGTGTACTCCTAATCTCCTTCACTATTTTACCCACCCCCCACCCACCCATCCCCTCTGGTAATGCTCGGCTCTCTGTAGTTAAGAGTCTGTTTTTGGTTTGTCTGTTGTTGGTGGTGTTGTTCATTTATCTTGTTTCTTAAATTCCACACTAAGTGAAACCATATGGTATTTGTCTTTCTCTGATGGCTTCATTTGGAATTATACTCTCTAGATCTATCCATGTTGTTACAAATGGCAAGATCTCATTCTTTTTTACGACTGAATAATATTCCATTGTGTACATAGACCACCTTTTCTTTATCCATTTATCTACTGATGGACACTAAGGCTGCTTCCATCATTTGACTATTATAAATAATGCTGCAATAAACATAAGGGTGCTTATATCCCTCTTAAATATTGTTATTGTATTTGTTGGGTAAATACGCAGTAGTGTGATTACTGGATCATAGGGTAGTTCTATTTTTAATTTTTTGAGGAACCTCCATACTGTCTTCCACAGTGGCTGCACCGGTTTGCATCCAATAGTGAATAAGGGTTCCTTTTTCTACATATCCTCTCCAACACTTGTTGTTCCTTGAGTTTTTTATTTTAGCTCTTCTGACAGATGTAAGGTGATGACTGATTGTAGTTTTGATTTGGATAGCCCAGATCATGAGTGATGTTGAGCATCTTTTCATGAGTTGAGCATCTTTCCATCCAGTCTGGATATCTTCTTTGGAGAAATGTCTGTTCATTTCTTCTGCCTCTTTTTTCATTGAATTATTTGTTTTTTGTGTGTTGAGTTATATACATTCTTTATACATTTTAGATACTAACCCTTTATTGGATATCTAATTTTCAAATGTATTCATTTTCCCATTCAGAAAGTTCTCTTAGTTTTGTTGGTTGTTTCCTTTGTGGTGCAGAAGTTTTTTATTTTGATGTAGTCCCAACAGTTTGTTTTTGCTTTTATTTCCCTTGCCTGAGGAAATATATCTAGAAAACTGTTTTTATGACTGATATCAGAGAGACTACTGCCTATGTTCCCTTCGAGGATTTTTATTGTTTCAGGTCTCACATTTAAGTCCCCAATCCATTTTGAGTTATTTTTGCATATAGTTTAAGCAAGTGATTCAGTTTTATTCTTTTGCGTGTAGCTGTCCAATTTTCCTAACAGCATTTATTGAAGAGACTGTCTTTTTCCCATTACATATTTTTGCCTCCTTTACCAAAGATTAATTGACCATCTAACTGTGGGTTTATTTCTGGGCTTTCTATTCTGTTCAATTGATCAATGTGTCTATTTTTATGCCAATACCATATTGTTCTGATTAGTACAGCTTTGTAATATAACTTGAAATCTGAAAAAGTGATACCTCCAGTTTCTTTTTCTTTTTCAAGATTGTTTTGGCTATCTGAGGTCTTTTTTGGTTCCATACAAATTTTAGGATTGTTTATTCTAGTTTGTTTTTTGGATAATACTTTGTGTTCAACCTCCACCTCCCATGTCCACCTGCAAGACCAGTAAGCCAATGGAACAGCATACTATCCCTCTGCTACCTGAAGTCCTGCCCATAGTAAGCTTTTTGCCCACTTACTTTCTAGTTTTTACGAAACAATGCCTGAACTAACTAATGCTTAGACCACCAGTGCCCAGTGTAAGAATATCAGCCTCCCAGCTCTGCAGAAAATATAAAAGTGATTCAAAGAAACTTCTAGAGTCACTAGAGGTCAGAGACTACATATTCTTTTTATATATCTTTTCCCCAACATTTTGTTTGGAAATTTTCAAGTCTGCCAAAAAGTGAAAATAAAAATGGTACAATTAACACCCATACATTCTTCACTGAGATCATATAATTGTAACTTTTGGTGCATTTGCTTGTATGTGTCCATTCCCTGCCTCTCTCCTTTTTCTCTCTTTTTCTATATATGTGTTTTTGAAAGTAAATGGCAGAAATCAGAAAATTACACCCCTAAATAGTTCACATCCTTCATCTAAAAATAAGAACATTCACCTACATAATCACAATATCATTACCACCATCCAAGAAAATTGACATAAATTTCATAGAGTCATTTGATATACAATCTAATTTCCCAGGCAGGGATTCTTGGGCACCAGACTCCAAGGTCCTTTCTTTATCTGACTGGACACGTTTGGCAGGAAGGGGGCAGCACAAGGCAGGAAACTGACTGTGTGAGGAAGCCCCCACCCCTGCCCCCGGGACCTGGAGCCCATTTTTTTGATTCTCATGGTGTTCCTTTCCTAATAAGGAATACCATTAAATGTTAGGAATAATCAAACTTCTCACTTAAATGATTGTGATTTTCACTTGTACTTTCAGCAAACCCATTAGAGGAAAATCAAATCTGCATTATTAATAGGTTCAGAAACAAACTGAATACTAAGATTTGGATCTAATCCTTGGACAGACAGTCCTTAAGTGAGTATAATAATCTCTAGGCTCTTAAGGATGTTGGCATAGAAGTCATTCTCCTTTTTTCATTACAGAGGAGACTTATTCATCAGGATCACCTTTCACCTAGAATGTAGAATTTGGTTTTGGGGTTTTTTTAAAGGTGTTTTTGCCCTGGATTTAGGAGGCTATGAGGGCATATTCTGTCCAACTTTTTAAAATGTTTTTTATTTATTTTTGAGAGAGAGAGAGAGAGAGTGTGTGAGCAGGGGAGGGTCAGAGAGAGAGGGAGACACAGAATCTGAAGACAGGCTCCAGGCTCTGATCTAGCTGTCAGCACAGAGCCTGATGCGGGGCTTGAACCCACGAACCATGAGATCATGACCTGAGCCGAAGTCGTTCACTTAACTGTCCAGATTATGCCCTCTTTTTGTGTGTGAAATGTGGAGGTCCTATGATTATAAGCAGGACCCTGGAGCCTCATGTCTGTCTTCACAGCAGGCCAGACTCTCTTAGTTTGCTAGTGTAGAAAGTCATTCTCTGTAACATGTGTTTGTTTCTTTTCATCCTTGTAGATTCACTATTCTTTCCTACCACTCTGTTTACCACTGACCACTTCACCAATGGCTGTTCTCTATAACTTTCGCACTTTGATTTCTTTTAAAAGTAAAAACTCGTTAGGACTTGTCCCAGTTGAATATTCAGGGTCAGCTTTGGGGTTTTAAGTGTTCACAGCTCAAGAGCAACAACAGCAAAAAGAAAACATAATTGATCAAAGAAAAAATAGGTGTGCTGTCATCAGAGCTTCAGGGATAATGGAAAATGAAGATCATGTGTCAGCTTCACATGGCTTACCTTTGCTATGGTTTTTCTGGGAAGGTAATGTACTGATTGATTAGTCCTCAAGAGAGACATCATTCGCAAACTGACCCTTGGCTTGTGGTAGCAGACTAACACTTGTGTTAGCTTCAATAACCAGATGAATAGATCCTGTTGCTGCAAAGACACGGGAAGCTGTTGCCTTGACAATAGCACATAAGTCTCTGGTTTCCTCCGTAATTTCCCTGAGGAGATAGTGATTACTTATCAGTCCTATATATGAACTTATGTTTTACTTATAAGACAAGGAATGTTAACCTGTAACTCAATTACTGAAAGTTTGTTAGTACCAAAAAATTTTACCTAGATTCAGGCTGCAAGCACATAAAAAATGCTTAAAGACATGAAATGCCATGATAATTTAGAATGTTAGGTTTAAAACTTGATTATGGGGTGGGGGTGCCTGGGTGGCTCAGTCAGTTGAGCATCCAACTTTGGCTCACGTCATCATCTCAGTTTTTGAGTTAGAGCCTTGTGATGGGCTCTGTGCTGACACCTGGGAGCCTGGAGCCTGCTTCGGATTCTGTCTTCGTCTCTCTTTGCCCCTCCCAAACTCTCACTCTGTCTCTCTCTCTCTCTCGAAAATAAACATTAAAAAATATTTTTAAAACTTTGATTATTGGGGGCAAAGCATTCTATTTTAATAATAAAGTAATTTTACTATGAAAGAACTGCATATACGTACAAATTATGTATTCTGTCTTAAGACAGGAAAAAGGAAAAGTGATTCAGCTTCATTATTAGAAATCCCTTAAGGCTATATCTCTGTACCCAATTGCTGTGATGTACCTTTTGGATCAGTTAGGACTCAGGGAGAAGAGCTCCAGGCCAGGGCAAGGCAGGGTTTGAGGGTTGGGAAGGGTTTGTGAGACTCTTGTGTTCCCATCCATGAATCAAGTAGAGACTTGAAAAGTACTTGTGCTTTAGGGCTTGCTTTCTCTTACAGTGACCACCCTGTGAAGACGCCCAGGTGAACTTCCTAGAAGATGAGACACATGTGGCCTAATCTTTCCTGTTGCCTCAGCTGAGGGCAGTGTTAGTGGCATAGTGGTGATCACCGCTGCCATCCTGTTGCCTCCACTGATAACCAGCTAAGCACTAGTCACCAGAGAGTCCATCCCAGATCATCCAACCTGCCCCTGACTGCCAGTTCCTCACGTATCAGTGAGGAAAATCATCTGAGCTGAGTCATGACAGGAAACCGATCAGATCATCAGATGTGTGAAAGTGTATGCAGAAACAGAAATTCTCTCCTGTCAGGTTTATACTGCACGATGCAGTTTATATGATTAAAAATGCACCAGGCTTTTTTCCTTGTATGATGGGAATCATTTGAGATAGAATTTATCAGAATAAATTACTTCTGGCTTTCTTCATTGATCAAATAATTGCAGTAGTTCAAATTTCCCATCTGTATTCCACTTCATCCAGAAGAAACGTGACAGATTTCATCATTCTCTCAAAAAAAGAGAAACCTTAAAGCAGAAGTCCCTAGTCATTAGCCTGAATTGGTCAACTACCCTTTCCTGAATCACTGATTGACTTAGGTTTGGATTGCCTGAACCTAAAGTGAGGGAATTACTGGAAGGGGTCATTCCCCTCCCCAAGGTTCCTGACTGGTACAAGGTGAAGGGGAAAAGGGTGTTGGAGAGACTGACACAATGTCCAGCGGAAGGAAGATATGAGAAGAGTGAAATGGTTACTCATTGGCTTCACAGCCATTTCCCTAGAATACAATATGAACTGTCAGATGAGAGATAGAAGATGAAAAAGAACTTGATACTGCCCAGCTTGTCCTCATTGGACAGGTTCTTCATTTTAAAAGACCATTTGAGGGATGCCTGGGTGGCTCAGTCGGGTGAGCATCTGACTCTTGATTTTGGCTTAGGTCATCATTCCACAATTTCATGAGTTTGAGCCCTAATTGGGCTCTGTGCACTGCCTGCTTGGAGCCTACTTGGGATTCTCCCTTTCTCTCTCTCTCTCTCTCTCTCTCTCTCTGCCCCTCCCCCACTCATGATCTATCTCTCTCAAAGTAAATAAATAAACTTAAAAAATAATAATAAATAAAAGACCATTTGAGGTTTGGGATGTTTGATTTTGATACTACTACAAAGTGAGTTTAAAAACTACAATAAATTTCACTTTTAAGTCTCTGTTTTTTAATAAATACACCATACACACCTACTGCATACTCATCATGGAGAAGGATACAAAATGCCCTTTCTGACTGCAATTGAATTTCTATAAAAGAATCTACTAAGCTTCTAGGCTAGTTAATTTTTTTTTGTTCAATATATGAAAAAAAAAAAACCTCTGGTTTTAATCATTTTAGTACATTACTGGCTGGGTAGATTTTTTTTTTTTTTTTTAAGAGAGAGAGAGCAGGGGGCAGAGGGAGAGAGAAGCCCAAGCAGTCTCCATGATCAATGTAGAGCTTCACACAAAGACCGACCCCATGACCCCGGGATCATGACCTGAGCCAAACCAAGAGTTGGAAGTTCCACTGACAGTCACCTAGGCACACCATGGGTAGATGATTTAGATGTATGGGACTAAGCAACAGGAGACCTGGCTTCTAGTCCTGCCACTTCTAGTAAAATGACCTCCTCCAAGCCACATCCTGCAATCTGCAAAATAAGGAAGTCAGATCAGATACATTATTTTTTCACTGGTAATTATAGAAGTGATAAATGCATATATTCTTTATGTCAAC
This sequence comes from Mungos mungo, assembly GCA_004023785.1. Taxonomy (NCBI): domain Eukaryota; kingdom Metazoa; phylum Chordata; class Mammalia; order Carnivora; family Herpestidae; genus Mungos; species Mungos mungo. The sequence goes on from PISW01008158.1 coordinate 12,252, forward strand.
TTCTAACATAACGTGCATAAGTTTTAAGTCCCCTTTGAATTTCCCCCATTTTATTACCCCCAGTTTCCTTTTCATCTTTCCATTATTATCTCTTTGGTATGTCTCCCTCCAGAACTCTTTCCTTGCATTTAAGTAAGCTCCCTACCAGTTTTAATATTTAACATATAAAAAACAAGCAGATTTTCTGCTTAGCCTTTTATGCAAAAAAAGATGAGCTTAACATGTGTTTCAATGTATGAGTTTCCAGATGGGAACATTTTCATTTCTAGGCCCTAGTGAATGTTTAAGAAGCAATGTTGCATCTAAAAGCAAAACACTTTTTAAAATGCAAAATTCACAATATCTGCTGTAAGGAACTCACAAAATATATATGTTAATAGAAAGGAAAAATGTTAACATGAATGAAATTTTAATCCTTTAGTTGTGTAAAAGTTTAGGGAAAGGGAAACTTCTAGAAATAGATACCATGTCATTTTATTTTATTATTTTATCTTATCTTATTTTATATAAGTTTACTTATTTATTTTGAGAGACAGAGAGAGCCCACACATGCAAGCAGGGAAGGGTCAGAGAGAGAGAATCTGAAGCAGGTTCCATGCTGTCAGTGCAGAGTCCAAAACAGCGCTCAGTCCCACAAACCATGAGATCATGACCTGAGCTGAATCAAGGGTCAGTCACTTAACCAACAAAGCCACCCAGGTACCTCACTATGTCACTTTATTATTAGGGATTATTTTTATCACCCCCATTATTAACTCTATTAATAGCCTAATTAGTCTGTCAGGCACACACTGTCCACTGAACTTTTACTGTACACAGCAAGCTATATCTTGCTTGCTAGAACTGCTTTTTAGATAAATTGACAATGCCATTTCCTAAAGTTTTCCAATCTCTGGGACCAATAGGCCTTTGTGTTAATTTTCTGTGTCAACTTGACTGGGCCAGTGTCCAGATATGTGGTCAAACATTATTCTGGATGTTTCTTGGACACTTATTTAGGATGATATTAAGATTTAAACTGGTGGACTTTGTGTAAAGCAGATTATTCTCCACAATGTGGGTGATTCTTATCCAAACAATTGAAGGCCAGGACCTCCTCTGAACAAGAGGGAATTATTCAGTGGATAGCCTTCTAATATGGACTGCAATTTCTGCTTATCACTGGGTCTCCAGACTGCTGGCCCACCTTGCAGATTTTGGACCAGCCAGACTCCATAATCATGTGACCAATTCCTTACATTCAATCAATCAACCAATCTCATTTGTTCTGTTTCTTTGGAGAACCCTAATATAGCTCCCTTGCTCTTCTACCCTCTCTATGTAATTTGTATATAATGCTCTTATCATACAATTCACTATTTTTTTTTTTTGAGAGAGACAGAAAAAGAGAGAGAGAGCACATGTGCACACACATGCCCACAAGCAGGGGAGGGACAGAGAGAGAGGATCTTAAGCAGTCTCCATGCCCCCAGCATGGGAGCCCCCAGCAGAGCTTGATCTCAAGACTTTGAGATCATGACTTGAGCTGAAAGTAAGAATCAGACACTGAAATGACTGAGCCATCTAGGTGACCCTAATTCAACCACCTAAAGTGTATAATTAAATAATTTTTAGTATATTCACAGAATTGTGAAACCATCACCATAATCAATTTTAGAACATGTATATCACCCTTTAAAGGAACTCTGTACACATTAGCACTCACTTTCCATTTACCTCCTCCTTCCCCAGTCCTAAGTGACCACTAATCTAGCTTTTATTGCAACAGCTTTACCCATTCTTGACATTTCCTATAAATAAAGTCATAACATGTGGCCTCTAGTTGGCTTCTAGTGGCTTCTTTCACCATTCATTATGTTTCCAAGATTTTCTGTGTTGATACACATATCAATACTGCATTCCTTTCATTGCTAAATTATATTCCATGGATACCTATACCACATTTTATTTATCCATTCATTAGTTGATAGACATTTGGATTCTTTCCAGTTTGGGGTTATTATAATACTGCTATGAACATTCATATATAAGTTTCATATGGGCATATGTTTTCATTTCTTTTGGGTATATACCTAGGAGTAGAATTGCTGAGTCATATGGTAACTTTTGATTTAATCTTTTGAGAAACTGTCAGGCTGTTTCCAAAAGAGTTGCATCATTTTACATTCTCACTAGCAATGTATAAGGGTTCTAATTTCGCCACATTGACACCAATTGCTATTGCTATTGTCTGTCATTTTGATTGTAGCCATACTACTGGGTGTAATATGGTATCTCATTGTAGTTTTGATTCTTATTTTCCTGAAGACTAATAACATTGAACATCTTTCCATGTATTTATTGGCCATCTGTATTTCCTATTTGGGGGAATAGCTATTCAGATATTTTGCTCACTTTTTCATTAGGCTACTTGCTTTTTTATTATTGAGTTGTGATAGTTCTTTACATATCCTAGATATAAGTTTCTTATCAGATATAAAGTTTACAAAAATTTTCTTAATTCCGTAAGTTGTCATTTCCTTCTTTTGGTAGTATTCTTTGAAATGCAACTTTCCTTTTTTCATGAAGCCCAATGTACTTATTTTTTTCTTTTGTTGCGTGTGCTTTTGGTGTCATATTTAAAATACCATTGCTTATTCTAAAGTCACAAATATCCACATTTATATTTTTTTCTCAAAGCTTTATACTTTTAGTTTTGATAATAAGTCTTTGATCCATTTCAAATTAGTTTTTATACATGGTGTGAGGTAGGGATCCAACTTCATTCTTTCCTATGTGGACATACAGTTGTCCCAGCACCATTTTTTGAAAAGATTATTCTTTACCCAGTAAATTGTTTTGGAACTCTTTTTAAAAATCAGTTGGCCATAAATGTAAGAGTTTATTTATGAATTTTCAATTCTATTCCATTGATCTATATGTGTTGCTTTTTGCCAGTACCACATTGTGTAGAATTAAGTTAGGAAGTGTGAGTCCTTCAATTTTGGTTTTTTTCAAAGACTAATCCAAATTGCTTGGGTCCTAGCATTTCCACATGAACTTTTCTTTTTTAAATATTTATTAATTTATTTATTCACTTATTAGTAATCTCTATACCCAATAAGGGGCCAGAATCATGACCCCAAGATCAAGAGTCACATACTCTCCCAACTGAACCAGCCAGGAGACACTCCACATGAATTTTTAAGTCAGCTTCAATGTTCATATTTCTGTAGATTAGTATGTAATATATTTCCATCTTAACAATATTAACTCTTCTGACCCATGAACATGAGATATCTTTCCATTTACTTAGGTCTCCTTTCACTTCCTCCAATAACATTTTGTAGTTTTCAGAGCATAAGTTTGCACTTATTGATAGTTTCAATTTTCGTTAAACTTATTCCCTAAGTAGTTTATTCTTTTTGACTCTATTTTAAGTTGAGTTGTTGTCAAAAATTTCATTTTCAGATTCTTCATTGCAAGTGAACAGAAATGTACTTGCTTTTTGTATATTGAACTTGTATCCTGCAAACTTGCTGAACTTCTATATTAGTTCTAAGAGTTTTTAATAGATTCCTTTGGATTTTTCTGCATACAGTATTTTAGCATCTGTAAATTGAGATTTTTAACTTCTTCCTTTCCAATATGGATGCCTCTCCTTTCTTTTTCTTACCTACTCATCCTGGCTTGAGCCTCCAGGACAATGTTGAATAAAATTTGTGAGAGCAAACATCTTTGTTTTGTGTCCAATCTTAAGGTAAAGTTTTCAGTTTTTCACCAATTAAGTATGATATTAGCTACAGGTTTTTGTAGATGCCTTTTTTTAGGCTGAGAAAACTCCCTTCCTGTCCTAGTTTACTGAGTGTTTTTATGATGAAGTCATGTTGGATTTGCCAAGCAAAGAATAGCTCTTGAAAGTAACATGATATTTTATTTTTACTTAGATATCATTTAAAATTAGAGTATAGTTTGTAAAGTAACTAGAGTTATAGAAAAGGGTTTCTTTAGAACTCAGAGGGCTTACCATGTGAAGTCTTCACCAATTCTGGAATAGTATATGTTAAATAACATTGGCACTGAGAATACATAAAAGAACTAAGTAAGTGGAGAAACATCATGGCTTGTATAAGCACAATATATAATGTAGAAGAACAGAAGCTAGTGTACTCTGATTCAATATAAGTTTCATTCTCATGAAACCACTTAACTTGTGTTTGATTTCAATTTAAATCACTGTAATGATTTAACTCATATTAGGATTTCAGAATCCTTATCACAAGACATTTTGTCGATTATGACAAGACACTTATAGATTCTAAATGTGTTTTTTATTAAGAAATAAAACATTTTGAGCTCTAACTTATCCCCATGAGTATTCTTAATTATTCCCAGCACAATTCATGTCTTTTAGTGAAATCTGCATATTTTAGTGATCAGTTTTTAAACACATATAACTTGGTAACTACAATTATGCCAGTCACATAGCTTGATTCAAAACCTTAGTGGGAGCACCTGGGTGGCTCAGTGGGTTAAGCCTCTGACTTTGGCTCAGGTCATGATCTCATAGATTGTGAGTTTGAGCCCTGTGTCAGTTGGGCTCTGTGCTTACAGTGCAGAGCCTGGAGCCCACTTGGAGTTCTATGTCTCCCTCTCTCTCTGCCCCATCCCAACCCCTATTCACATTTTGTCTCTCTCTCTCTCTCAAAAATAAATAAACATTAAAAACAAACAAACAAACAAACACAACCGCAAACCCTAGTGGCCTGCATGCATATTCATCAACTAGTCACCTTTAATGTGCAACACATGAATCTTTCCACTTATTCCAAATTTTGCTTTATCTGGACAGTGGGAGATGTTTATATAAGTTCTTGGGAAAGGCGGAGGTAGGGAATGCCTGGCTAGTTAACCTCGTATATGCCAAAACTGAATCATACTATGTGCTGCTTCGGTTCTAGATATACTTCATCCCTTTAATTACTGCCAATGGGCATTTATTGAGGCTGATCATTTGCTATCAAGGAATCTATAGTTTGGCAATGGCACATACAACAAAATGGAACCCGAAATCAGAGTTCAGCTGACTTCCAGGTACTGAAACTCCGTGTGACTCTGGAGCAAGGACTGCATCTTGGCAATCCCTATACATACTCCCTGCACAAACACAACTCGTGTTAACTAACAAAGAGACAAAAAGTCACCTATTCGTTTATAACATAAAATAAGTTATATTATGACTTATTAAAAATTGTCATTTTGCATAAATCCTTAGCTAATAAGAAAAAAACATCATTAAACCCAAATTAATTTCCTCATTTTGCTTCTTTTAAGCATTTCATAGATATTCCTATCAAGGTTGAAAAGACTACTCCTGATCTCTATTACGTCCCATAGGTCAATATTTGGTTAACTGTTTTCACTAATTCAATTGTTTTCTTCCACAAAACAGAACAATAACAAAAGACTCTTTCATTAGGAATATATTCCTACTTACTGAAACAGGCCAGGCTTGCTTAAATATGCCCTGTCTCCATGGCTGTATTTTATGCTCTCTTTATATATTATAAAAAATATTTTATCAATTAAACCAAACAAGGATATTTAAAATAAAATTTCACATTTGAAAAAATAAAATAAAATGAATAAAATTTCATGACACCATCTAAAATGGCTGTCTCAATAAATACATGTAGCAGTAGCTTCTTTCTCAAATGGCCTGTGTAAGACTTGATTTTATTAACAACAATGAAATAACATGTCATTTAGGATACTTTGAGCACATGTAACAGAAAAAAAACTAGTGCTACCTTTAGCAAAAGCAAAAAAAAAAAAAAAGATTTATTATAAGGACACAGACATGTCATAAAATCTAATGTCAGGAATTCAACCAGGCCCCAGAAAAAAACCAGAAATAAGAAATGAAGAGCCGTCAGAATACCAGTGGTTCTCTTTTTTGGACCTTAGTTTTCCTCCTCTTCCTACAGAATAGCCTTCTCTTCTTCATCCACATGAGAGGAAAACAATAGCCATGCCCAAACTCCTAAATACATATATATATCATGGCCAGACTGACTCTATTTCTTTATTCAAAAATCTTACAAAGAAAAATCTATTTTCCTTTTATTTTTTTTTACATTTATTGATTTTTGAGGAACAGCGTGAGACAGAGCATGAGTGGAAGATGGGCAGAGAGAGAAGGAGGCACAGAATCCAAAGCAGGCTCCAGGCTCCGAGCAAATGTTCAGCACAGAGCCCAATGTGTGGCTTGAACCCTTGAAACGTGAGATTGTGACCCAAGCTGAAGTTGGACGCTCAACCAACTGAGCCACCCAGGTGCCCCAAAAGAAAAATCTTAAAGGCCCAAAGTGCCTTTGGCTCCACCCTATGGCCTGTGGCCCGAGATGGGCATCTTTCTGCCTTGCAACCCATCCTTGGGAGCAAGGAAGTATTCAAGGGGTTCTTTGTAAGTTAGGAAGGCATACCAAACAGTGTCTAGCTACAAATGGATAAGACTATGCAACTCCAATTCCTCTCTCAAATTCAACAAAACAATGTCATCCCTCCTCTCTTGGAATGAAAAGACCAAAGAAGCAGAGAAAAGCCAGAGTATTAAAGAAATTAATATCCTTCCACATAGAAATATAAGTAATAGTATAAGAATAAGCTATGCCAGCTTATCCAAAACACATTCAACTGAACATTCAAGCCAAAATACACCTGCAAAATGAAATGTCACACTAAATAATGTGCATTCGCTCCCCCTCCTCCAATGTCTTAAATCTTTTGGGTTATACAAATAGACATAAAAATATTTCATGCTTAAGATAACCAAAGCACTTATGCCAATAATAAAACAATTTGTGCTTACAGCCTGTATTTGGAAGAGGCAAACAACTCATATTTGACTTTACACTTAAAACACACAATTATGTGTTTTAAGTTTTACTTTCCTCTGAGGGCTGGGTCATTCACCGTGTAGACATATTAATACGTATGGGACACCTTGCACAACAAAAATTACATCACTTTATTTTTTTAATAACTTTTTAAAAGTTTATTTATTAATTCTGAGGGAGAGAAAAAGGGCATGGGGGAAGGGGCAGAGAGAGGAAAGAGAGAGAATACCAAGCAGGCTCCACACTGTGCTATTACCACAGAGCCCTAGGTAGGTGGAGCTGAAACCCATGAACCGTGAGATCATGACCTGATGCAAAACCAAGAGTCAGACACCCAACTGACTGAGCCACCTAGGTGGCCCCCATAGTAAATCACTTTTTAAAATCACTTTCAAATATAAACTCAAAGTTAGATGCTTTAAAAAAAGATTTAAGTACAGTTATCACAGACTTTCTCCCTTAGTAATGAATAATTTGCTAGACTGAGTTCTAGCAAAAAAATTGACACCAAATTTTTTTACTAGCAGGTAATAATTCATATTAAGTAGGCTCTCTTTCTAAATATATTCTCCTAGTTTCATCTTTCAACATTATCTGCTAAATTTAACCACAGATGCTTTTTTTCCATAAAAGGTCGTAAGTAAAGCTATTCTAAAGAGGGGAAATGCCCATTGCAAGATAGAATTAAATCTTGATTTTATTTCTGATTTTCTCTCTGACACTGGAGAACTTATTTCAGCTTCTTGTTCTGTAAATTTTATACAATTGTAATACCTCACAATGCTGTCTTAAGAAGAAAATAAAATGTGAAGACTGAGCAAAATTTAAAATTGCCATGAAGGTTGCTATTGCTGTTTGTAACATTGCTCTGCTTATAGGAACACAGACATCATTTGCCCTAGATTTGACTTTCAAAATTTTCAAAATTTAGGGCCTCAAGAAAGTTAATAATATTTGTATATGTATAATGCTTTATAGTTGATCAATGTTGTTCATTTATTTTTTTATGTTTATTTATTATTGAGACAGAGAGAAACAGAACATGAGTGGGGGAGGGGCAGAGACAGAGGGAGATCCAGAATCTGAAGCAGGCTCCAGGCTCTGAGCTGTCAGCACAGAGCCCAACACGGGGTTCGAACTCAGGAACCGTGAGATCATGACCTTAGCTGAAGTTGGACACTTAACCAACTGAGCCACCCAGGTACCCCAAATGTTGTTCACTTAATATAATCATGTTATATAATGAAGGTGCTATCATATAAGGAGACAGAGGCTCTGAGATGTCAAGTGATTTGCCTGCGCTCACACAACTGGTAATCAATCTAGGATTCAAAGCTGGGATTCAAATCCAGTCTTTTGATTCAAGGTCCGTTATTTTCCCCTTACTGTAGTGGGGCTTATCTGATATTTTAAAAAGCTTCTGATCCCAGGGGCACCTGGCTTCCTCAGTCAATACAGCATGTGACTCTTGATCTCAGAGCTGTGAGTCTGAGTCCCACATTGCAGATAGAGTTTTACTTAATAAAAAAAATAAAAGGCTTTTGATCCTATTTCTCACCCTAATTTATAGGAGTCGTATGGAAGAATCCATTGAAAAGTGTTAGACCAATTTTCCTGGACTGATCAGATTCTGGTGGCTTCTTTTAACCAGTTAAATTTTCAATCCTTTTAACTACTTCTTTAAATCTTTACTTATTCACAAACTTATTTATCTATGCTTTTATATCTACGAGAACACATAGTATGATGTCTTCAATTTAAAAACAATATAATACATTCTGGATTGATAGCAGTTGAGGGAACACAGAATAAAGGGGAGGAAGAAAATATGAGTCAGACGATTTTGTGGCACAGTGACTTGGTAGGGACCCAGCAGTAACAGATATCTAGGTTCAGATTAGGAGTTCTAAATGTGGACCTCAATTCCCTTAAGTTATTATTTAATTCACTTAAGTGGTAAAGTGGGGTCAGCAATACCTATTTGACATGGTTAGAGTGAAAATTAAATACAGAAATGGTGTTGGGAGGAGTATATAAATATATATTTATTAGTTGTTGACAGAGTAATTGATATAAAATACGTGCACAATAAATAGAAGTTTTATTATTTTGGATAGAGAAAGTTGTCAATAAGTCAAGTTTGGAAGAAGTATTAAACACTGCTTGATCTCCTTTGAGGAGGCTGTGAACACCAGTAAGAAACACTAGTTTCTCAATTTCCGGACGTCAGGTCACGGTGTAAGTGCTGATGCCAGTGGACTTTAGGCAATAATTCATTCAACCAAGGATGTATAAACAAGCCCAGAAGGGCATTTAAGCAATGTCCTTAACAAAAAACAAAATTTAGAGTTTTCTCATGAATGGAGATGCTGCATATTACTTTCCAGCTACCACCTGTTTAATGTTTTATTCACCAGTTATGTGTAAGAAGCAAAGCCCATGCACAACAGATGGCAGCCTAATTCTGGCTTCTCTAAAAAGGTTTTCCTCCTACTCATAACAGCCCAAGGATATGTTGATGTGAGTGTTGCAGATGAATCCTCAGCACTGAATACTACTTAACAGTGTGACTCAGAGACCAACTGTGTTTCTCCTCCTTGGTGATAGCCAAGCATTGAAACACGCTCTAAATTCAGAGTCTGGATCTGAAGACAACTTATGTGCAATTCATTATCCAAGTCCATTAGGTTTATGCATATATATGAAGCTTAGAAAGATGAAAAAATAGTTTTGACCAGCCATTAAGCCCTTGGTAGGGATCAAGGCTTTAAACAAAGTAGTTGAATCTATGAAGTCAACACGGGTTCAGGAAGCAGAAAACTGTTCCTGAAAATGTCTCTCTTTTCCTTAACCTCCCCACATCTAATCACGGAGGCTCACTTGCTAAACAATCTTCATGTCCATGTACTTCTCTCTGTCTCCATTACAACTTCCCTTTTGGTTTAAACCAACATCACCTATTTTTTGGTTTCCCTACATTTAATCTAGACCCTCTTCAATACAGTCTGAAAGATTTTTCCAAAATGTAAACTTGATCCGTCACTGGCACCACTCTATTCCTGCTGCTTAAAAGCTTTAAATAGCTTCCCTTTGTTTCTATGGTAAAGGTCAAAACATTTAGCGCGGCCATCAAGGCACAAAGTTCTTGGTTACCACAGTGTGCTTAGTTATCAGGTTTCTTAGTTACCAACAACGGAAATTGTTTCGGGCTGATTTAAAGAGCAAAGAAATTTATTAAAAGGTATTGCCACTTGGAAGAAATTGACTCCAGCCCGTCAGGCAACAAAGAAATTAATAAAAGGTTGTGAGCCACCCGGAAGGCTGAGGGCCAGGCTGAGGAAATGGATGCCACAGCTGGCACTGCCAACACCCTAGAAAGCCCTGCTGGAGTCACAGCCATACCTGCCCAGACACGAAGAAAATTTTTCACTGTTCTGCTTCTGGCTCCAGATCCAAAAGCTGGGTGGGTGCTCTTGATTCGCTGTGAATACACCTAGCCACCTGGAGCTGAGCTTCTACGATGGGAAGCCAGCCAGCCTCCCACCAACACTCTTCAAGTGGGGAACTCCCCAAACACACGCAGGAGTCTCACATGCTGAGCAGCCAAAATAAAGAGGAAAAAAGAAAGAAAAATCGTTACAACCTATGACCTAGGATTTGGCCCTTGCCTCTTCCTCCAGCAGCATCTCACCCTGCCCCTCTCCCTATGCTCCAGCTGTTCGGTCCTTTCTTCGAAATGTCCACTCCAGGGCTCTTCTCTTTGCCTACAGTGCTCCCTTCTCTGCATCAACAGCTCTGCACCCCACTTTGGTCCAGGCTCATGGATCAGTCCAGGTGCTGTTAGGAAAAGGATGCCACACCCACGGATTAGTTCGGTAAGGGCACTATTACAGAGATATGGGTCCTGTGAAAGGAAGTCAGCCTACACCCTGGGCTAGCAAGAGCAAGAGGCCCTATCACTCCTCACCTGAAGGAGACAAGGATGGAGAGTTATTAGAACCCAGAGGGAATAGCTATACCTTTCAGCAAAGAAAGAAGTCAGTCTATACTGGCAAGGAGCGAGAATAAGTAGCCTGACCTCCCTGTACTCCCAGCCTCGAACCTCCTGCTGATGCCTCTAATTGAACAAACCCAACCCGAGGCCAGATGGACAGTTGCCTGTTAATGGAGAACACAGAATACCTCCTGGAGCACAGAGCAGGGTCAGAGAGATGGAAGGTACACCTGGAAAAAATGCAAGGTGTTCAGTGTCTTTTGTTTTAGGTTCCTTTCCTTGACAGTGCTTATCTCTATTTTTAACTACATAACCAACTTATCTCTATTTTTAACTATATAACCATAAGTGGTTTCTAAATTCATTATGAAATTTAAAAATTATGACTAAACTCTTTGAGGTCAGGATTGTGTCTGTCTTTGCTCCCATTGTTTCCCCAGGACTAGCATAGTGCCTGACACGTAGACAGGCCTCAATAAATATTTCTTGAATTAATGAAAGTATCTTCAGTATGGAATATTGTGCTTTCATCAGTCTAATTCTTGAGCGTTTCATAACCAGAATAGGGAAATTATGCCTTCCTACTTTGGTGTTAGCCAGGCTTTTTCCTAGTTTCTTCTTCGTTCACCTAGTAAAATTGCCTATAATTGTAAAATCTCTGAGATCCTGCCTATACTGAACTAAAATTTATTTTTATTTTGAACAAACTTTTCCTAGTATTTTGTCTAGGTAATTTATTGATAGCTCATTCGATGGCATCTATCTAGAAAGCTACCTATTCTCAGACTTCGTAATAACAAGAAAGTTTAAAGCACAATGCACAGCACACATTTCAGCTCAAACCCTTTGCCTTTGTGCTGTATTAAAATACAGGGATAATGCCATATGATGAATAACATATGGTACAAGACAATCCCTATTCATATGTGGAAAATATGCTAATGATATCCCGTACAAGAAGTAAAAGTGGAACCAGATTTACTTTCCCTGTATAGGTTTATCCGGATTCAACATCTGAAAATACTGATTACTAAGGCCACAGAGGGAATGATTTGCAGGCTGAGCAAAGGTGGCTGATGTGCAAGGTCAGTTACAAAATAATCCACTGGAGGGAGATAGGAGTAATCCATGATCTGGCTGGTCAGAGTAAAAGTAATGTTAAGGGCTAACAAAAGATGTTTAGAGACATCAAGGGAGCCTCCCCAGGTCCGAAGAAGTCACACCTAGTTACTAGCTGTGGAAAACAGACTCACCTTCCCCCAGATACTACTTTCAGTAGCACATCATCTTGTTTTTCTGCCCAAAATTTATCAGGCCCAATGCCTGTCCCTTTTTTTTTTTAATGTTTATTTTTATTTTTGAGAGAAAGAAAGAGACAGACAGAGCACAAGCAAGAAAGGGACAGAGAGAGGGAGACACTGAATCTGAAGCAGGCTCCAGGCTCCAAGCTATCAGCACAGCACCCAGTGCGGGGCTTGAACCACAAACTGTGAGATCATGACCTGAGCTGAAATCAGATGCTTAACTGACTGAGCCATCCTGGTGCCCTCAATGCCCCCTTTATATAACAAACATTTTGTAATGCCTCCTCTGCTATCCTGAAATTAAATTCATAAGTAATATAACTTATATAAAACATTTTCTAAACCAGTGTGATGATCTAATCATAAACTAAAGGATAAATAAAATACTCTTACAATAAAATAAGCAATCAGAGCTTACACCTATGGGTAGAATCACTGTGAATGTAACAACCACAAATGCATACCATGTTGTGCTGGAGACTCAAGCACAAACAGTGTTGTGGTCAGAGACATGCATTTTCAAAATAGTGAATACCTCTTGCATTCCCCAGCAAACAGTGTGCAATCTTCTCTTGGCTTACATTGTATGTACATTCTAGAAACATTCACCAATCTTAAAAATATATAAAAACTATATAAAACTTCATATAAAATAGTGTTGGGTTCTAGACACAGAGAATTGTAAGTTTTATACCTACATGAAAGTCCTGTAGGACATTCAAAAGTCTCTTTCAATTCAAAGAACAAATTTTTGGATGTATGGGTTTGTCTTATACATTGCAGAACATTTCTTGCCTTAGCCCACTAAATGCCAGCACAACCTCCAATTATTTTAACAACCCAAAACAGGTCAACAAATTTTCAAGATGTCCCATGAGTGTATAGTGTCTCCTTTGTTGAGAACTGGAGGACTCAGTAATCAGTTTTCTGAGTATGATAGAATCACTGTGATGCTATCAGTACGTGACATTCTAAACCTTCCTTTGGCTGGTACCATTCTTCCCAGCAGGCCCAGAAACAATATCCTTCTACCTTAAGAAGAAGAAGAAGTAGAAGAAGAAGAAAGAAAAAAAAGCTCTGAGAAGGATACTGGAGAAGCTCGCTCAACTGAAGAAAGAGCTGAACAAGAAAGCCTCAGTGTATCACTTAGGATTTAGTTCCATTAAACATGATAGAAAACAGAGGCGTAATCAAAACAGAATTTTAATTCTCTCTCCCATAAACCGAGTCTGAAGGCAAGATGTCCAGAATTTGTATATCAGCCCTGCTGATATACATACCATGAAGTTCCCTAGAACCAGGCTCATTCAACCATCATTAAGGTGAAGACCCTGTTCTCATGGTCCAAGATGGCAGCAGACCACAAGAAGGGATAAGGAATCAGGCAAATCCCAATTTTCTCCTTAGGAAGGGTCTCAGAAGCTTTCACAAGACAATTCTGCTTATAGCTCATTGTCCAAAACTTAGTCACATGGCCATGCCTAGCTTTAGGAAGGCTAAGAATTAGATGTTTATTCTGGGTATTTATATGACTATACTATATAGTCATATGCTATACTATAATGCTATACTAAAGAAGAGAAGAGAACAGATACTGGATGACAAAGTAATTATCAGTGCCTTGCTTTCAAGGAGAAGGAATCAAGGCAGCTCTGGGTTTGTGGCTGACAGCATTGTTTGTGCATATTCAATGTTGGCGGCAGTGACCCTGCTGCACTGTAATCCAGGGGTGTTCTTGACTGTTTAGCTTTCCTTGATGTGGTGGGCTGAATAATGGCTCCTGAAAATCTATGTTGTAATCCCTGGAAACTGTGACTACATTACCTTACATGGTAGAAGGAACTTTGAAGATGTAATCAAACTAAGGTTCTTGAGATGGGGAGATTATCAAGGACTATCTGAATGGGTGTACTGTAATCACAAGAATCTTTCTAAAAAGAAGGCAGAAGATCAGAGAGAAAAAATGTGTCAACAAAACCAAGAGACTGTAGGGATGCAAGGAGGGAGCAGCCTCTAGAAGCTAAAAAGAGGTAAGGAAACAGATTCTTCCCTGAAGCCTCCAGACGGAGCAGATCTTGATGTTACACTTCAGACATCCAGAATTATAATAAAATGAAAGTGCGTTGTTTTAAACCACTACATTTGTAGTAATTTGTTACAGCAACAGTGGGAAACTAATACCCTGGTAACTGATTATTTTCCGAACCTGATTCTAAAACCATCTTATAAAATTTCATGAACCACCTAGTTTGCTGCCTACTTTGCTTTCCTACTGAGGTAGAGTCAGTTTCCTTAAGTCCAACAAAGGATCCAGGCTAGTACAATCATGTGTCATCCCTCCAGGGATCACCCATTTAAAAAAAAAATGCAACAAAAACTCAGCATCATCAGCAATCTTTGGTCTCTGCCCCTGCTAAGGAGTCATGTTCCCATGAGAATAAAACCAACTTTCCAGATTAGGTCCCATGCCCATTCCTATGGTCAGGGACTGAGGTCCTGTGACGGGCAGCCCCACCAGAATAATATGGACTAGAGCAAGGGCAGTTTGCTCAAAGTATTAAAGCAAGTATTTTTACCAGAGGTGGGAAGAAAATATGCTGGCCAATCAAAACTAACACATTTTATTAATTCAATATTTCAGAGACATATGAGACATCTCCATATCCATGAGCCAGATTGCCAAATTCAAAAACCTGTAAGGGATTTCCAGTTAAATATGGCAGATAAACCAGATGTATTTGTCTCCTTTTTTTTTTTTTTTTTTTTGGAAATCCCACCAAAAAAAATGGTACAAACCTCAGGGCAGATAGGAAATGAACATCAGCAGAGGAAAAACAACACATTTTTGAAAGCTAGGAAACAGATGGAAGAATGGTAACAGATACTGCTGAGCAAAAGAAGCTAAACCCTAAATAACCAAAGAGGTGGATACCAAGAAGCCGGCAGCCAATTTGCCTTGCAGACATTCAGAAAGGTTAAGGACTTAGAAATATGAGTATTTCCTGCGCATAAAAAGAAGCATTTCATGTCTCATTATTAACTGTAAGTGGATAGAGAATTTAATAAAATTCTGTCCTGTAAGTATAAAATATATTTGAACAGATAAATTTGACTACCCAACTGACCTCTGGAGAAAATTGTTAGATTATTAAAATGTAAGTAGATAACCAATGATTACAAGATATTTGAGGAAAACCTCCAGCATCAACAACAAATCCCCAAGGAAGCAAAGATAACACAAAGAACAAAACAAATCCTTATTAAAAATTGTAACTGATAGCATCAGAGAAGTAAAAGAAGGTATTATATTCATGACCCAAGAGGATGATGGTTGTTTTTTTAAAAAAAAGAATAATCAGAACAAGAAAAATAAACTAAATTTAAAATTAAGTGGAAATTAAAAATACGGTCTTGAAATAAAAAGTCAAAAGAAGTGTTATAAGTTAAAAGCAAAGAAATCTAGAAAGTGAATCAAAAGATTACAAAGATGGACAATAGGAGGGGAAAAATAAGATGCTTAAAGAATCTTTCTAGAATGTCCAACATTGAATTGATAGGATTTCTTGAAAAAGAAAATGGAGGGGTAGGGGAGAAACTGATGGCAAGAAGTCATTAAATAAATAAAACAAGAAAATATCCCAGAGCTGAAAAACATGAAATTTAGCCATGCAATTTCAGATAAAAAGTCCACTAAATGCCCAGCCCAATAAATAAATAAAGACTTACACCAAGTCACAGAATAAAATTTCAGGATACTAAGAATAAATTTAATGGTGTGCCTGACTGGCTCAGTCAGTTAAGCATCCAACTTTGGCTCAGGTCATGATCTTGCAGTTTGTGAGTTCGAGCCCTCATCAGGTTCTGCACTGATTTTGCAGAGCCTGCTTGGGATTCTCTCACTCTCTTTCTCTTTGCCCCTCCCTCAACTCTCTAAATAAATAAATAAATAAATAAATAAATAAACTTTAAAAAATGTAAAACTGCTTTGGGGAGGGGGTCATCACAGAAAAAGGATTAAGAATCAGAATAAGCATCAAACTTCTTGACAACTATGGAGTTTAGAAAACAATGAGGCAATGCATCTCCAGTTGTGGGAGGAAGTTATTTTCATCCTGGAATTATTTTCCTATGCTTAAGTAACAATCAACTATGAGGGTAAATATGCAAAGATGTCCATGCACTCTTTCTTAGGAAGCTGTTGAAGGATGGGTCCAAAATGAGGGATCTGACCCCCTTCCAAAAAAATAAATAAATAAATAAATAAATATATATATATATATATATATATATATATATATATATACACATACTAGGAAACAGAGACTGTCACAACATAAAATCAGTAAAGATGATCAGTCCTGGGATGACAATCCAAGCATCAACCAGTCCAGGTAGGAGCAAGAAGACAGAAATAATAGATTATCTGAAATGTTAAATGATAAGCATATGAAAACCTAATGAAACATTTGGTTAGATTGACAGAAAACTGATAAAATGAAAAACCAGCCAATTCTTAACTCTAAAAAAAAGTACAATGTAGGAAAAGTGTCAAATATACTTACTTGGCTTATAAATGACCAACACTTACACAATAATGTAAAAACTAAATATTGAACTAGCTAGACATTAGGTTAGATTATATTAAAAGGATAGGGGAAGGGAAGTATATGTGTGTGAAGTTAATAGACAAAGCCTAAAATTTATAAACCAAGAAATAGCAGTATAGCTATAGGCATCTTATAATCAGGAAAACTGCCAAAGAGTTCAAAGCCTCAGCTGTGGGAAGGGAGAAAGCACTGTTTGTTTGTTTTTTTTATATAAGCTTTGTGGCATTATTTAATATTTTGTCTAATCTTAATTTTAAAAAATTTATACTGGGGCCACCTGGATGGCTCAGTTGGTAGAATATGCAACTCTTGATTGTGAATTCAAGCCCCATGTTGGATTTAGATATTACTTAAAAATAAAATATAAAAAATTAAAATAATAAAATAGTTTTTAAAAATTATGCTGTACCCCTCAAAGAAAAGAACCAATGAGAATAAATCCACAGAGACTATTCATATTTTAGCTTATATTGTGCATTAATGCCAACACTCTGTCTGGTTCAGATTCTCGTCAGAGATTCAACATTTGCTGAATTTAGAAAAAGCTCCTTGCTCCATATGCCCTGTCTCCTTCAAAGACCAGTATTTGAATTTCTGAAGAATTACTCACAGTGGATAAAACATTCTCTCTTATTTCCTGTGTATGATCAATGAATATTCCAAAGCATGCCATATTTTATAATATTTGTTTTCTGAATATTCATTTATTCTCCATATTAACAACTATCTCTCTGTTTGGCATTCGATAACCAAATGAAAAGCCTCCCTTTCTCTGCTCTGCCTTGGCTTGGCTCTCCCTCAGTGCCCTCAAAGACTTTGACTCCCTCCATTATGTCATTCTGGGCCTTCTCTGCTCTAACCTTTTTTTTTTTCCCCCATTTTTTTAGTGTCCATGCTGACAGCAGAGAGCCCAGTATGGGGCATCAACTCATGAACCACGGGATCATGACCTGAGCTGAAGTTGGACACTTAACCAACTGAGACATCCAGGAGGTGCCCCTCCCAACTACTAATTTATGTAAGTAATTGCTATGTTTCACCTTATAAATTGTCAAAGTATTCTATAAACAACAGTATTGTCTATATTTTTGCAGACAACAAATACATATACATTACAGTAAAGAAATTTATAAATTCAGAACATATTAACAATCTAGAGTAAATATACTTTTAGCATAATAAAATGTACTTTCCTGATAGAACAAAGCCTGTCAGTGACTATGTAACAGTAAACAATGATCTCAGAACTGAATTAATGAAATGTAGGTTTAATATTCATTTTTTTAAAAAAATATTCATGGGGCCCATGGGTGGTTCAGTGGGTTAAGTATTGAACTTCAGCTGAGGTCATCATCTATCAGTCCAAGAGTTCTAGCCCCGCCTCAGGCTCTGTGCTGACCGCTCAGAGCCTGGAGCCTGCTTCAGATTCTGTGTCTGCCTCTCTCATTCAAAAAAAGCTAGTTATTGTAGAGTCACCTCTTTCCTATACTGAGGAAAAGACAATGTTAGTAAATATATAAGTAAAGAATACTAGGGGCACCTGGGTGGCTCAGTTGGTTGATCGTCCGGCTTCGGCTCAGGTCATGATCTCACAGTCTACGGGTTCGAGCCCCGCATCGGGCTCTGTGATGACAGCTCAGAGCCTGTAACCTGCTTCCAATTCTGTGTCTTTCTATCTCTGCCTCTCTCCTGCTTGCTCTCTGTCTCTGTCTCTCAAAATAAATTAAGACACAAAAAAAATTTTTTTTGAAGAAAAGAATACTAGTCCAAGAGTTAGAATACAGCTTCTTGTCTACATGAGAACACTGACAATTTCTTGGACAAATCTTCCTAATTTGTTTAGCTTGGTTTTCTTATTTCAAAATAATTCCTACCTCACTAGGAGGACAAATATGAAAAAACAATGGGAGAGATGCCAAATCCTTTAAACAAGCTTCCTGTATTCATAAGTTTTTTGTTCCTTCCTTCTCTAGGTAAGTGGTTGTGAGCTATCATCTGAGTTATGTTACACACCTTGTTATATGAGCAAGACTTACACAACCATCAGAGATTTATAGATCTGGTCCAGTTAACCAAGGAGATCTTTAAGGAACACTGGGGCATCTCAGCTTCATTCATTAACTAGAACATGCTTAACAAACAATATTGGTATGTTAAAAAGACTGTTCAGAGGCACCTCGGTGGCTCAGTTGCTGAAACATCTGACTCTTGATTTCAGCTCAGGTCATGATCTCACAGTCATGAGATGGAGACCTGCATTGGGCTCTGTCCTGATAGTTCAGAGCCTGCTTGAGGTTCTCACTCTCCCACTCTCTCTCTGCACCTCCCTTCACCACGCACACGGATGTTCTCTAAATAAAAAGAAGACTGGGCACCAACTTCTTACTCAACGTGTCTTCAGAGGCAAGAGAAACAAAAGCAAAAATGAACTATTGGGACCTCACCAAAATTAAAAGCTTCTGCACAGCAAAGGAAACAATCAGCAAAACTAAAAAGCAACCAACGGAATGAGAGAAGATACTTGCAAACGACATATCAGATAAAACATTAGTATACAAAATCTATAAAGAACTTATTAAACTCAACCCCCCAAAAACAAATAATCCAGTGAAGAAATGGGCAAAAGACATGAATAGACATGTCTCCAAAGAAGACATCCAGATGGCCAACAGACACATGAAAAAATGCTCAACATCACTCATAATCAGGGGAAATACAAATCAAAACCACCATGAGATACCACCACACACCTGTCAGAATGGCTAACATTAACAATTCAGGCAACAACAGATGTTGGTGAGGATGCAGAGAAAGAGGATCGCTTTTGCACTGCTGGTGGGAATGCAAACTGGGGCAGCCACTCTGGAAAACAGTATGCAGGCTCCTCAAAAAATTAAAAATACAACTACCCTATGACCCAGCAATTGCACTACTAGGTATTTATCCAAGGGATACAGGTGTGCTGTTTCGAAGGGACACAGGTACCCCCAATGTATTACAGCAGCGCTATTGACAATAGCCAAAGTATGGAAAGAGACCAAATGTCCATCGATGGATGAATGGATAAAGAAGATGTGGCACACACACACACACACACACACACACACACAGGAATATTACTCAGCAATCAAAAAGAATGAAATCTTGCCATGTGCAACTACGTGGATGGGACTGGAGGGTATTATGCTAAACGAAATTAGAGAAAAACAAATATCATAAGATTTCACTCATATGAGGCCTTTAAGATACAAAACAGATGAACATAGGGGAAGAGAAGCAAAAATAATATAAAAACAGTGAGGGTGACAAAACCATTAGAGACTGTTAAATATTGAGAGCAAACGGGGTTGCTGGAGGGATTGTGGGAGGGGGATGGACTAAATGGGTAAGGGGCATTAAGGAATCTACTTCTGAAATCATTGTTGCACCATATGCTAAGTAACTTGGATGTAGATTTAAAAAAAAAAAAAAGAAGAAGACTGGGGCACCTGGGTGGCTCAGTCGGTTAAGGGTCCGACTTCAGCTCAGGTCTTGATCTCAAGATTATTGGGTGTGAGTCCCTCATCAGGCTCTGCTGACGGCTTGGAACCTGAAGCCTGCTTCGATTCTGTGTCTCCCTCTCTCTCTGCCTCTCCCTGTCTTGCACTCTGTTTCTATCTCTCTCAAGAATAAATAAACATTAAAAAAAGAAGAAGAAGAAGACTATTCAACCCACAACCAGGTAACATCTAAAACTATGCAGAATAAGAAATCTAAAGCAAGATTAGTCTGTCAGCAGAATCTCCAAAGAACTTCAAACTTCCTTTTCAGACCCAGGAAATTTTCTTAAAAAGAAAAAGTTGGCTGGCTAGGTTGGTAGAGCATGCAAGTCTTAATCTCAGGGTCATGAGTTCGGGTCCCACATGGAGCCTACTTAAAATTTAAAAAAAAAATTAAAAGAAGATGTTAAAAATGCATTATTGGCAGGAATCAGAAAGAAGCAAAGGAAGAATCTTTCCCTTTTATTTTTTGTATTAAAACATGCCTCACTTAGAAACTATATGGCTATTATGCCATTTTTAAGTGGGAAGCTCAGTGAAAAGAAGCTGTATTTTACATCTCAGTACAAGTAATACTGTTTCTAGAATAACTCCTCTGACTGCACCATAGGCAGCTGTCTGACAAATGTTTTGAACCTTTACCGGCTCCAGGTTACGACATGTACTCAGTCCCTTCATCCCACAGGAAACTCCCTTTCCCAGAACTCTACCTTGAGGTACAAGCCGGGACCTAGGGCCTGGGGCCCGAGTTACTGCTAGGGCTCCTCTACTGACTAGGTCCTCTACCCAGAGAGCATAGGCCAGTATCAGCATCAAGTTTTCTGACAGTAACTCACTTTCTTCTCTTTCTTCAAATGAGATTTAACAAAAGACCAAGAACACCTGTGTACTCTCCCAGTGAGAATAGACTTTAGTCACAGTCAAATCAAGAGCAAAAACTATAAAGTAATTTAAACAGGGAAAGCTTAACATAAAGAATTCCTAAGCAATGATAGGAGAGTAACTATAAAGATGGAATGAGAGCTGTAAGGGGAAATGAAGAACTAAGGGAAAGAACCAAAAGGAGAAAAACTAGGGGGCATCTGGGTGGCTCAGTCAGTTAAGTGTCCTACTATTGGTTTTGGCTTAGGTCATGATCTTGGTGTTCATGGGCTCAAGCACCATATCAGGCTCTGTGCTGATGGTGCAGAGCCTACTTAGAATTCTCTCTCTCCATCTCTCTCTCTCTCTCTGTTCCTCCTGTGCTCTCTCTCTCTCTCACACAAAATTAAATAAATAAAATCTTAAAAAATAAAAAAACAAGAAAAACGTGGAGGAGGTCAAACTTCTAAGCTCATTGAAGAAAGTGTGTTCACAGCCATTTGATGGCAGAAAATTTGCCTAGGCCAGAGATGGCCCAGAGAGATGCCAGGAAAGCAGAAACAACCCTCTGGGCACAGGTCAGCCAGAGGTGGTGGGCAGGCTGGGCATGCAGAGGGAAACAGGTACAGAGAGAGGCCAAGTACAGAGGGTCACTGCAGGTGTGAGTCCTGGAATGTATGGTGTCCATGTCAGGACAGTCATGGGATACAGGTGACGTAAAGCTAATGGCGGGGGGAGGATGAGGGAGGTATGTACAGAGTGAGTTGAGCTTCCACTGTGGGCACTGCTGGGGCTGGGACCTGCAGAGGTGTCCATCTGCAGAAACCTAGCACACCTCTGCAAAGGGCTTGAACCAGGGCAGTTCTGAGCCACTGAATAGAACAAGGCCGAACATCCAGCTCATTAGGCGGCCAGCCTGATGGGGCCCCAGCATGCTCATGCAGAGCAGTGACCCCAGCTGAGTTGAAGGCTGTGCTGTCGGGGGCTCCCAGCCACACTGCTACTGTTTATTACAAGAGCTGAAGAAAGCATATAGCAAAACTTACACCCTACAGGACTTAGCACTGGACTGAGCAGTGAAAAAGGAAGCATACTCTCAATAAGCCAGACTAAGAAGTCATCAGAACCAAAAAGAAAAGCCTGGTTCTCCCTCAGTGTCTCTCCCTCCAGCTCCCTGTACCAATAAAACATTGTGCCAGCTGCCAAAGGAAAAATATTTAAAGGGCCCAGACCCATTTTATTTTTTTTTTCTGTTTTTTATTTAATTTTGAGAGATGGAGAGAGACAGCATGAGCAGGGGAGGGTCAGAGACACAGAATTTGAAACATGCTCCAGGCTCTGAGCTAGCTGTCAGCACAGAGCCCAACATGGGGCTCAAACCCATGAACCGTGAGATCATGACCTGAGCTGAAGCTGGACGCTTAACCAACTGAGCCACCCAGGCTCCCCCCAGTCCCATTTTAATAGATTAGTCCATGAAGGGAACCAAGAAACAATAAATTGATAACCAGCACATTCTCTTGCTGAAGACCTCCACACAGTCAGACGCCCACAGTTAATTGCTCTCTCTACTGTCACTTAGAATTTATCTTGTCTCCATGCGGCACCTGTTTCCATCAACTTCCCAATAACTCTCATCTCACCCATCCCTATGGCCATTTACAATGGGATATCTAAGAAATAGCTCTACTGTCTCATAATTGTGAGCCAGTGGACTTCTCTGGAACCAGTGGAAGGTACAGTATTGCACAGTTCCTTAAAGGAATTTTATACCACAATCAAAAGTTGAAGGGGTGCCTAGGTGGCTCAGTCAGTTAAGCATCTGACTGGTTCAAGTTTGTGGGTTCTTGTGGTTTGTGGGTTCGAGCCCCACATCAGGCTCTTTCCTGACAGTTCAGAGTCTGGAATCTGCTTGGGATTCTGTGTCTACTCTCTCTGCCCTTTCCCACTTGCACTCTGTCTTTCTTTCTCTCAAAAAATAATAAACGTTAAAAAAAGAAGTTGAATTAAAATTAGGCATTTTTAACTATGGATATCAATTGTAAATAATGTGAATTTGATGGTATACAAACTGTTTTAAGTTTCTTTGAAACATTTTTGAAGATGAGGAAGAAAACTTTTCATATTAACTCAATAAAATCATTCTACTCTTTAAAAAAGAAATTAGGAAATTTTTAGAGTGATTGGATTGTTCTTTATGGCACTGGAGTAGTATATACATAATTGCATTTTTCAAAACATGTAAAACCATATATTACAAAGAATGAAGTTTAATGTATGCAAGTTTTTTAGAAATCAGCTGGGATATTAGAAGATCCTAGAATGGAATGCAGAATGTGAAAAATGAATCTAACTGTATGCATGACATAACCTTTCTGAAAGGGATGGGGAAGGACCTGACCTAAAATAACTTTGGAAAGTGGTATCTTGACTGGAAATTATAAAGCAAAAGATAAAAGATAAAGATAAAAGGAATTGTTTATAAACACTGTACTCTAGGCTAAAAATTGGTTTCTTACAGGGACACAGGTTAATAATTCTAAAAGTACCTCACATCTATACTAGGGCTGAAAAAATAATTTAAAAAATAATAGGAGCCAGATTCTTCACGGTTAAAGGGAAAAGTTACAAATAAACAAGGGGAGGGGCTAGAATAAATTCTGTGATACGAACATAGAGTTGCAGACGTCAGTATGAGCTCATGTTTCACTTAATATACAATGGATATATAGGTGGGTAGATAGGTGTAGATATGCATGTATACATAAGAATACACGCATACATTTCCTCACTCTGCCCACTGAGAAAGCCTAAAAGCAGTGTCTTCCCTTCCTGCCAACAGTAATAAGCACACCTGTGCCGAGATCTTGGTGTCTAAAAACCATTCTCTAGTAGAAGGAACCAGAGTTCCTTGGAGAGGTGGCGGATTCTAGGGCTCAGGCAGGGAAAATACAAGATGAGCTTGGAGGAAAATAAGGATAGTGGCAGAAAGTGAGGAAGTGCTCAAACAACAGAAGGAACACAAGGGACACATGAGCCAATCTGAAAGAGTTCCTAAGAGCCAAAGCTGAAAAAATTTGAAGAAGAGAATGATTTGGAGTTGTAAAGATGATTTTTTAAAATATATATATCATTACAAGAGTAAAAAGTGGCTGTTTCTGGGGAGTAAGAAGCACCAGAAGGACAGAAACCATTGTTTGCTGTCAAGCGACTTGGAAGAGAATTTGACACTTTAAACCACATCCATGTTGGCTTATACAGCTTTGAAAAGAAAAAATAAATACACATTAAAAAAATAAGAAGAATGTGGGGCTAACAAAGGATTTTGACAACAGAGGGTTAGTTGATTGGTTTCTGTTTTATTAAAATGAAAGACACTTAGTGAGTTTATGTGTGGATAGAAAACCAACAGAGGGAAAGGATAAAACTATGGGAATAAAAAGAAACAATACAGGAACACCTCAGTGCTATTTCAGCTCAGGTCATGGTCTTCTGGGTTTATGAGCATTGGGCTCTGCACTAACAGCAGGGAGCCTGCTTGGGATTCTCTCTCCCTCTCTCTCTCTGCCCCTCTGTTTCTTGCATGTGCACATTCTTTCTGTTTCTCAAAATAAATAAATAAAGTTAAGGGGGAAAAAAGGAAAATTTATAAAGGCAAATATCTGAGGAGGGGAGGCAATCTTGTAATTTATTGGAAAGATTTACAAAGGACCAAGGACAGCACTAAATTCACTATTTCTAACCTATCCCAGGACGGAGATCAACACATCTGTAATCTCAGAAAACCTCTGTCCTGGTCCCTTCTTGTTACTTGCTGGGCCCTGAGTTGCACCTGCCCTTGCCTGATGTGGGGTGCTCTTTCATAAACTGCAAAGGTGCACTCCCCTGGCAATTTCAGAGGAAAGTCTATTACTTCCTTTCGTAAGCATCAACATACAAGTGGCAACGATTCTGCAAATTTAGGCACTGAAGTCCTCTAAATAAACACAATACAGGGCGCCTGGGTGGCTCAGTGGGTTGGGTGGCCGACTTTGGCTCAGGTCATGACCTCGAGGTCCATGAGTTTGAGCCCTGCTTTGGGCTCTGTGCTGACAGCTTGGAGCCTGGAGCTTGCTTCAGATTCTGTGTTTCCTTCTCTCTCTGCACCTCTCCCACTTGCGCGCGCGCGCGCGCTCTCTCTCTCTCTCTCAAAAATAAACATCAAAAAGTTAAAAAAAAAAAAACCCACAATACATGTGAATGTACTTACTGCCACTGAAACTATACACTTAAAAGTGTTTGTGATGGGGGGCCACTGGCTGGCTCATTTGGTAGAATATGTGACTCTTGATCTTGGGGTTGTGAGTTTGAGCCCCATGTTGGGTGTAGAGATTATATAAATAAATTGTTTTAAAAAATGGTTGTGGTGGTAAATTTTATGTTATATAGGTTCTACTACAATTAAAAGAAATAGTTTTTTTAAGTAGGATACAAAATTAGGGAGAGTCATCCCCAAAACCATAATGCTGCATTTATCAGATTATATTTAATAATGGAGTAAAGCCCAAAGTCAAAATGTTTAGAAAGAGATGTTAGAGCAATTTTACCTTCACATGTAACTGTGGACCTAGCCTTGGTTGGGAGAAAGAATTCACTTCCCATCTCACATGGGCAATTCGGTCTTCCTAGCAATTGAAGAGTTTTCCTTCAGAACGATGACTCAACTCTTTGGAGGAAAGTTCCTATCACAATATGGTAGCCGAGGTATTTCCACTAAGTGGAATACTTATGACATATTTAATACATTAAAACCTTCTTTTAAAAAAATCCATTTCACATTTTTAAAAAAATTGTTCTTAACTTCAGAAGTAATTTTAAAAGGGTGTGTACTGCCAAAGACTACTTTTAATTATAGTAATAAGCAAGGAATTAATAGAGGGTATTCAGTCAAATGGAAGAAAATGCTTCTACTCAGCCTTACTTCTACACTTCATTCCTCACTAAGCCCAAACTATATTCTAATACAATACAATTTACTCATGACAAGGTAATAATTAATTTGTAGTCCTAGCAAAATGGGTCTGGTGATTTTTTGACTTGCCCCTTCTTTGGTTGAGAACATTGCATTAAATAACTGTGTGGCAGGCCCACGCAGCGAAGGAAGCATTTTTCAATAGCAAGTTGCCTTTATATGGGCATATTTCTACATTCTAAAATAATATCTCCATTATCTTGGTTAGAGTTCAACTCTTTAAATCTATAAGAAATATGTGATGCATGAGTGTGTGTGATGATTCACAGATCTGAAATAACACCTACTCTCCTTCGGTTCTGGCACAAAATGTGTCAGTGAAGCCTACAATTAAGAAAATTATCTTGGCCTGTCTTGCCACAGGGATGGTGACATTAATACACACAACCAGAGCAGAAATGTGTTAGTAAAAATGAGTTTAGAAAGCATTTCTACTCCAACACTGCTCGGTGCCTTGGTGCCTTTGCAATGTCCTCCAGATCTTTGTCATTAATAATAACATTAATGATATCTACTGAATACTGCCATATTGGTTTTTTTTCTTCACAACATATTGTTTCTTTTAGTCTTTCTTTAGTCATCTGTTCATCTTCTATCTATCTAGGAGATAGTACCATTCTGGCTCCTATCTTATGGATTATGAGAGATTGAATAAGTAGCCCAAGATCATAAAGCTAGCCACTGGTGGAGCTTGGATTTGAACCAAATCCTCTGAGGGAGACTCAGAGGTTCTCTCTCTTCACCAAACCTGGCCACATAATTTGAAGGGCCCAGTGTAAAGTGAAAATGTGAGGGCCCTTGTTCAAAAATTATTAATAATTTAAAAATGGTGATAGAAGGGCATCAAGCCAAGTGTGGGCCTTTTAATGCAGGTTACGTACCCACGAAGCTGGCACTCCTCTGAACCATATCACTTTCCTCCGTGATGTCCTTTATCTCCATACCTCAGCCTCATTCACTGCCTATTTGTTCCAAGCCACAAGTCCACTGGAAGGGGTCTTGCACGGATTCATGAGAGATGCATGTCTAGACTGGAGACAAACAACATGTATTTCTCAGTCAATCCCTTTACTTCCTGAGATCTCACATTATGCTCAACAGCAGAAAGTATCCCATAATTTTCTAAGTTTGGAATGTCAAGCCCTCTCTTTGGTTGGTCCCTAAAACATCCCTTTTAGTCTGTTTCTCTCTTTAAAAAAATCATTTTGCCATTTCCCACTGCAATTTTAAGCATATAACATCATAGTGTGATGCACTGCTTCTGCCCACTGTGATTATTTGCAGCTGCTTCAACCTAATGATGGGAAAAGGCCTCAGATCCTTATAATTGTAGGGTCCTGATTAATGAACACTTTGCCTCTCTGGATCTTCTTTTGAAGATCTTTCCAAACCTTTCACTTGGCACCTTCATTCAAATGGAATGTCTGGAGCTTGATGGATGGCATGTTTTCGTGTAAACCTTCCACTGTCCAGCACACATCCTGAGAACAAAGGAAGTCTGTTTGCAGTGTGTATGGAGTAACTGGGAGGTGCACTTTACCTTTCCAGAAACAGGAGTGGGCTGTGTGTGGGGAGAGTTTGGAGGTAGAAGACTAGAAGACAGAGAAGTATGATCTCCACCCCTGGCAGGCATATCAACCTAATTTGATGCCTAACCCCAGACTCTCCCATCCTCACATAGCTTTATTGTGATTTCCTTTTCCATAAGAAATCTTGGCTGTTCCTAACTTTAATTTCTTCCTAATATGGGGTAAGGCAGGTGGAAGCAGCCCCCAACTGAGATTCTTCATACTTTAGGTTTTAAATGTGGACTCCTGAGATTGATGTCTCCCTACCTCTTATGCCTAAGATTGAATGAGATTATCAATAATTTGTGAGTTTGCCATGGAAAAGACAAGGCACAATCAAACATCTAGAACAGTGGTTGTCAGGGCACCTGGGTGGCTCAGTCAGTTAAGGGTCTGACTTCAGCTCAGGTCTTGATCTCGTGGTTTGTGAGTTTGAGCGCCACATTGTCACATCTGTCAGTGCAGAGCCTGCCTGGGATTCTCTCTCTCCCTCTCTCCCTGCTCCTCCCTCTCCCTTTCTCTCAAAATAAACAAATAAACTTAAAAAAATAGAACAGTAGTTGTCAATCGTAAGAGGCCCCTATCCCTTTTTATAATGAAACACCTCCTTCACTGTCCTGAAATGAAATTAATCTATGATATAACCTAACATCACACGGAAAAACCTTCTTAAAATTAACATAAATGCTCTAAGTGCAATATAAAGAATAAATAAAATTAGAGTTAGGGTTTATGTTCAAATAACTATAAATAGGTTTTTCACCCACATCATTGTCCTAAAGGACATGTGAAAGACAGGCAGGACAATCTCTTTGTTCTATGGAGTTGTTCCACACATCTGTCAATCCTGGCTCCTAGCCACCAAATACCAGTTAGCATGCCTTCAGTCACTGTGATAACCAAAAATGTACCATCATTTCCAGAATACCTCCTAAATGATGGGACTGTCCCTGTAGGCAATCACTGTTGTGAGTAGGAGTGCCTGTGTACTGGATTCCTTTGGATTCTCCCTTGGTTAGGATTTCCAAGTAACAGGGCAAGATATACTTGCCATATTCCCAGGCTAAGAGTTCTAGGGCTTGTCAGGCCCGAACTCAACAAACATGCATCCTCCACTTGTACAGAACTATTTCTAGACCACTAGTTTTAATACAATGCACACACACACACTCCAGTCACCAAGGTGTCTGACCATAAAGAATAACAAGGCATTGGTCAGGGAGTGGCCATACTACATGTATAGAGTGAAGGAGAAAAAACATTCATGTTTTGCCATATTTAAAATTTAGGGGCAGGACAATGATGAGTTTGTTAATGTGGTAGGTTGCTAAGAAAGGCTGATTGGGCTTGTACCTTGTGTCTTGGTCCTCTCTGACCCAGAGCTTGGATTAAAGAAAGCACTGTAAAAACTTTCCCCCTGGCCGCAGCCCAGGTACTAATATTTGCCCCTTTTCTGCCTGCTGTCTACAAAATTGAAGCCAAACAGGGACCCAAAGGGAATAAGAGTCCCCTTA
The DNA here is from genome assembly GCA_004023785.1 of Mungos mungo. Taxonomy (NCBI): domain Eukaryota; kingdom Metazoa; phylum Chordata; class Mammalia; order Carnivora; family Herpestidae; genus Mungos; species Mungos mungo. Next base: position 41,528 of record PISW01008158.1, read on the forward strand.
CAATCATGCCCCTTGATACACACTCCTAATGAGGATCAATCCAAACATTTATCAGGCACTTATAAAGATGGTGAGTTCTGGCCAAAAAGAAAAAGGGGGAAAAAAAGTATGTTTGTGGAAACTTCTATGAGTCACCCTCTAGCATTTACCAGAGGTCAGTGTTTTGCTGCCAGAATAAGCTAATATTTGAATAGCAGATGAGTTCTAAACAATCTAAGGGAAAACTTAAATAGCAAAAATCCCTCTTCACCATGACCTATGACATAACATTTGCCCCTTTTCAATTATTCTCATCCAACATGTTTACTAATTTAACCCCAAGCCTGGTTTCTGGATTATACGGTTCTTATGTAGGCCATTAAGAATCAAGCATGTTAGGGGTGCCTAGGTGACTCAGTCAGTTGAGCGTCCAACTCTTGATTTCAGCTCAGGTCATGATCCTGCAGGCAGTGAGTTTGAGCCCCATAACGGGCTATGCATTGACAGTATGGAGCCCACTCGGGATTCTCTCTCTCTGTCTCTCCCCCACTTGCATGTGTGTACATAGTATCAAAATAAATAAACTTCAAAACATGGCGGCGGGGGGGGGGGTGCGCCTGGCTCACTCGGTTGAACATCCTATATCAGCTCAGGTCATGATCTTGCCATCCATGAGTTTGAATCCCAGATTGGGATCTGTGCTGACAGCTCAGAGACTGGAGCCTGCTTTAGATTCTGTCTCCTTCTCTCTCTCTGTCCCTCCCTGACTCATGCTGTGTCTCTCAAAAATGTATAAACGTTAAAAAAAAAAAAAAAAGAATCAGGTGTGATAAATCAATGGATAGAAAAGAAAAAAACTATTCCAAATGGGGAGAGATACCTGGGTGGTTCAGTCAGTTAACATCTGACTCTAAATTTTAGCTCAGGTCATGATCTCAAGACTGGTGAGATAAGCCTCACTTCAGGTTGCTTGTGATCCTGCTTCTGTCTCCTTCTCTCTCTGCTCCTCCCCTCCTTGCTCGTGCTTTCTCTTTCTCAAAATAAATAAACTTAAAAAAATCAATAAATAAAATACTGTTAAAAACGGGGGAACAATTCATCCATGCATACATTCATTCAATTTCTTACTCAGATGAAATTCATTTATATTACATTGCATGTGCCCTCAGCTCCCTTGACCCCTGTGACACTTTGAGATACTCACTTGATTAAACAATGGCCCTTGGGGCTCCTGACTCTTGATTTTGGCTCAGATCACTATCCCAGGGTCATGGGATCAATCCCTGAGTCAGGTTTTGCACTGAGCATGGAGCCTGCTTAAGATTCTCTCTCTTTTTCTGCCCCTCTGCCCCTCTCCTCTGTTCATGTGCTCTCTCACTCTCTCTCTCTCTCTCTCTCTCTCTCAAGAACAAAAACAAAAACAAAACAACAATGACCCTTGTTAAAGGTACTGCTCCCCATACTTCCTTCTGTGCATGCTAAATGTGGCTGGCAAGGAACCAAAGTATGCTGAGAGATCTCACTTGAAATTATGATCATAAATTTCAAATAGACCCTTAATGCTGCCAGCAATCAAACTGTTTCCCTGGTCCTTGTAGTCTCCCACTCTCCCAGGATATATTTTATACCTTCTCTGTTCTGCAAACTTCACATACCCACTCACCACCCATTTTCAGTCTCTGTCGATGGCCTTGCTTCTGATTTCACTAAGAAAATAGAATGAATCAGAAGAGAGCCCCCACAAACACCCACCACTGCATCAGTGCCACATCCTGGGCTTCTTTCCCGTGGATGTAAGCATTTTGTGCCCCTCAAAAAGGCCACTTTCTCTACTTGTACACTAGATACCACTGGTTCTCACTCACTCAAGGACATCACTCCAGTAATCTCTTCTCAATTCTTCCTTTTTACTGGATCTTTTCCATCAATCTACAGACATTATTTCTCCCACCTTTGGAAAACCTTCTCTTAGCCCCAACTTCTTCCTCCCGATACTACTCTCATTTCTTTCTTTCTACAGGTTGTCTATATTCACCATTCTAATATCTTCTCATTTTCTCTTAAACCTAACCCAATCAGATATTTATCCAATCTGCTTCAATTAAATTGTCCTTGTCAAGGTCATCTTGACCTCTCTATGGCTATATCCAATAACCAAGTCTCAATCTTCATCTTAATTGATCAATTAGCAGAATATGATCCCTCTCTCAATCTTGAATCACTTTTCCACTTGACTCTGGAAGCAGACTTAACCTAGTCTTCCTCTTATCTCCTCTTTTCTTCCTGACTGCTCCTTCTCAGTCTTCTTTGTTCAATTTTCTTCATTTTTCTGATATCCAAAACTTGGAGTATTCCAAGATTCAGTCCTTGGACCTCTTCCCCTTTAATCTTTACTCACTTATTTGGTATCACCAATCTCATGGCTTTAAATACCATTTATTACATGCTGTGTCAAACCTACATTTCTTCCCTGAACTCCAGGCTCACATATCTGTCTGCCTCCTTAATATCTCCACTAGGAGGATTCATAGACATCTCAAATTTAACAAGTCCAAAACTGAACTCCTGATATCTTGCTTCCACCCTACCACCAAACTGTTTTTCTTCTACTCTTCCCCAATTGCTAACGCCAAAACTTTGAGGTCATCCTTGATGCCTTGCTTTCTCTCACACTCTGGATCTGATCTGTCTGCTTAACCTTCAACATGTGTCCAGAATGTGACCACTTCTCACTATTTCCACTACTCTCACTGCTATCACCCATAAATTATTGTAGGAGCTTCCCAACTAGTCTCCCAGCTTCATCTTTGACACTATTCAGACCCTACTCAAAGCAGAAGCCAGAGTGATATTGATAAAACACAAATCAAAGGGTCACTCCTCTGCTCAAAAACCCTCCAATGATGTTTTTAGTGAAAGCTCAATTCCCAAAACTCCTTTAAAGTCCCACATGTTTTGTTCCCTGCTCATTTCCTCTCCAACTTCATCCCTTGCTTTTTCTTCCTTACCTGTTTCATTCAAACAGCATTCTCCCTACATTTTGCTGTTCCTTGGCCTTTCCAGGGACCCCAGATCTCTGTATTCACTGTTCATGGGATGTTCTTCCTTCATACATGACTCATTCATCCCCCTCCCTCAGATGTTACCTTCTCAGTGAGGCCTTCCCTGTTTACCCTCTGTGAATGTCCATTTATGTATCAACTTGACTAGACCTCAGAGTGCCCAGGGATTTGGTCACCTGTTTTTCCGGATGTATCTGTGAGGATGTTTCTGAATGAGATGAACATCTGGATCAGTAGATTGAATAAAGCAAATATGGAAAGGACTGATTCTATTAATTATTAAAGACCTGAATAGAACAAAATGTCTAGAGTAACAGGGAACTTTGCCTGCCTGACTGTGGAATTTATCTTTTCCTGCCCTTGGACTGGAACTTGTATCATCAGCTCTCTTGGTTCTCAGGCCTTCAGACTGGAACTACACTACACTACTGGTCTGCTAGGTCTCCATCTTGCCGAATGCAGATCTTGGAACTTCTCTGCCCATGTAACTGTATGAGCCAATTCCTTATAATAAAATTATATATATATAATTTTCTGTCTCTTTGGAGAACCATGGCTACTATGCCAGCTAAAATCACAACTCCCAACCCTTTCACCCTGTGAGGCCCCAGTTATGAACCAGGAAGTAGTCTCTTACCATCTCACCACCACCACCACCACTCTACTCTCCCCACTGAATCTGCAGGCTCCTCATCCTAGACTTCCAGCCTCCAGAACTGTGAGAAATAAATCTCCATGGTTTATAAGCTAAAAATAAAATAAAATAAAATGCAACCCATAAGAACCTCCCTGCTTTATTTCTTTTGCTCTAAAATTTATTGCCATCTACCAAAACATAGATTTATTGTACTTACTCCCTCCCACTTTTTTCTTTTTTCTTTTTTTGCTTATATCTACCAATCAGAATATAAGCTCTACATGGGAAGGGTTTATGTCACCTTCATTCACTGCTGTATCCTAGCACCTGAGATACATGGAGTATTGGACAACTATTTATTGAGTGAATGAATGCCTAATCTATGCAAAACATCAGCTTTGGGTATTAGCAAAATAGAGATTAATAAAGTTAAATTACTTAATATCATACTTCAGATTCCTCATTTATAAAATGGGGGTAATAATATACCTCATGGGACGGTTGTGGGAATGAAATGACTGAATATTTCTGGAATGTTTGGAAGAGTATCTAGTATAGTACTGAAGTAAGTACAATATTAAGTAAACTAAATTTTCATATATATTTATATTCCTGCCCTCAAGAAGTTTGCATATAATAGAGTGGACATCTACAAAAAGTGCAGAGTGTGCGGTGGTAGCACAGAAGATGGAAGGGTCAATATCCCCTTAAGGTCAAGGAAGTCTTCACAGAGAAAGTGATATTTAACGAGACTCATGGAGAATGAAGAGGTGTTTACTTGGTCAACAAGAAGGGCATTCCAGGCTGGGGACATAGAATAAATAACAGAATCAGGAGGTTCAGAAGTAAGAATAAATCTGACCTCCCACCTTCCAGGAAGTGATGATCCAGAGTTGTCTCAATAAATCCAGCTTGTTTTTCCTACTTTATGCTTTAATTTCTGTCTTATGTAAGGGAAGGTGTTGGTAACACTGAATATTAAGATGTAGTCATTTCACTGTGTGGCAGAGAACATTTTGGAGATTTTTACACCCTGGGGAAATGTTTACCCCAATCTGTTTAATCTACTTGATGAAAAGAGTCTACTTAACTCTGAGTCACCTTAATATTCTTGAAAGAATCTTCAGGTGTCTTATAGTAATTAATATTTCTACCATCTTACCTGCTGATAATGATAACAGATAAGCATTTTGCTTAAAATCATTACATTAGGATCACTTGTTTAAAAAGCACCGTAGCTTAACTGACTAAGCCACTCTTGTGCCTCTACCATATTCTTTTAAAATAAATTGGTAAATTGTAAAAAAAAATAATAACAAAAAAAATAAAAAGCACCCTAATGGGGCACCTGGGTGGCTCAGTTGGTTGAGTGCTGACTTTGGCTCAGGTCATGATCTCATGGTCTGTGGGTTCGATCCCTGTGTCAGGCTTTGCGCTGACAGCTCAGAGCCTGGAGCCTGCTTCAGATTCTGTGTCTCCTACTCTCTCTGCTCCTCCCCCACTCGCACTCTGTCTCTCAAAAATAAATAAACATTTAAAAAGTTTAAAAAAAAACAAAAAATAAAAAGTACCCTGATTTCAATTTTACCATGTTTTATTCACTTATTTCATTAGTTAACTAAAATAGGCTGTATTTATTATTACAATGTCAGAATATTACTAGTAATTATTTTAAAAATAAAACAACCCTAGTGTCTATTAAAATATCTTCCAAGATACAAGATTACATCACATACCTTTGATGAAGTCCTTTTCAAAAAAAAAGATTTTACTTTTAAGTAATCACTACCCCCAACACGAGGCTCAAACCCACAACCTCAAGATCCAGAGTTGCACACTCTGAGCCAGCCAGAAATCCCCTTTGATTAAGTCTTTTTAAGTGAATAACCTAGAAATCAGTGAAGAAAGACCTCTAGAAGGGCAAGGAAATGCATTTCCTTTTGAATCCTCTAGGGAAAATACGGCATTGCTGACAACTTGATTCCAGCCCAGGAAGACTCATTGTGGACTCCTGACCTCCAGAACTGCAATAGAACAGATTTGCACTATTCTAAGCCATTGGGTAGTGATAATTCATTGTAGCACCCAAAGGAAATTAATACTGATTCTGAGGCATTGGTATTAGAATTAGATACAGCTATAAGTGGTAGAACTCCCCAAATATCAGTAGCTCAAACAAGGTATACTTGAACTAGTTATGATCCCTCAGAAGTCCAGATTCAACAATCCAAGACTTATATAGCAAATCCACCATTCCCAGATACCCAGGCTCCCTCCAGCTTGTTGTTCTGCTATCCTCAACCCGCGGTTTCAACATCATGGTTCAAGGTAGTTACTTAATCTCCAGCCATCACAAACACATTCTGACCAAAAGGAAGAAAGACAAAGTAGAGGAAAGCATGTCTTTTCCATATAAAAACAAAGTTATTGAAAATTATACACACCATTCAGCTTGCATCTCATAGACAAGTACTTGGTCATATAGCCACACCTACTTTCAAAGGAAGCTGGGAAGTGTATTCCTTATTATGAGTGATTTTGTGCCCAGTGAAAACTAAAGAGTCCTATTCCCAGGGAAAAAGAAGGGAAGAAATAATAGGAACTACTTATAATAACTGTAACAGCACCAATCTCAGCTGAGATTATATTACAAATAGAATCAAAATCCTCAATAATCCATTAGCTGTTACCACTGCATCCATTTCCATCAGAACCAGACACATTCAAGCTAAGACTTTTCCTTTACTCTGTGCTGGATGAGTACTGCCAGTTTTGCCTGTATGTTTCTTTACCTAACAATTAAAGGCCAATCAGTACCTTTTTGACTGATATCTTTAGATCTATAATATATTATCAGTCAGGTTATTGGTATTTTGCTGGCCCAAATTAGTCTGTCTCTTTCGGGTAATTATACATTTTTCCTCTATGATCCTACAGTTTATTTTCAGAGGACATTCTTATTTCCTCATTCACAAGTCCTTGGAAGTCCTTCTCCATGGCTTCAAAGGACAATAACAAATTACAAAGACATCTGCCATCAGGTTAAAGCCTCGTGCCTGCAGATAAGTTTCACTCTCTTCTATGCTCGCTGATCATGGCCAGCCATTCCAATCCTAGAAGTGTCTAAAATTTGTCCCAAATGGAGCTAATTGTGACCACGTAGTTGAGTATAAAGTCAATACCACTACTTGAAAGATAACTGTGCAATTTGATCTTGAAACTATTCTTGGCTACAGTCAGGACTGGTCTAACAAGTGGGTGAAGAGAATATCCATGCATACTGAATTACAGCACAGCAGGTAAAATTAATACCCCTATTGTGCTGAGGAAGAAATTGAGGCCTAGAGAAAATAAGCAGTTTGTTCAAGGTCTGGGCTCTTAAATATTTCACTATTGATACAACTTAAGAAATATGGGAAATGTCTCTGCTGTAAAATATTTCCTCATTAGTTTTCAGAAGGTCTGAAATTTAAAATATTCTTTTGTCCTGGAAAAGTAAAGCTAGCTCTTTACAGAATCCAGCCAGGAAATCCTTATGTTCTGTATATCACCATGACCAATACCTTACTTCATAAAGGCTACCATCATTTCTCACTTGGATTTCTATACTAGCCATCCAGCTGGTCTCCAGAGTCCCAGGATGGCTCCTACCAATCTGTTCTCCAGATTACAGCCAGAAGGACCTTCCCAAAATGCAGATCTGATCTTGTTACTCCCTGCTTAAATGCTTACAGACACTCTTCATTGCCTTCAGCATGGACTATACCAGTAGTTTTCAACTTCATTTGGCAAAAAAATTTTTAATGTTTTATTATTTATTTTTAGGAGAGAAAGAGAAAGAGTGCGAGCAGGAGAGAGGCAGACAGAGGGAGACACAGAATCTGAAGCAGGCTCCAGGCTTTGAGCTGTCAGTATAGAGCCCAATGTGGGGCTCAATCCCATAAACTGTGAGATCATGACCTGAGCCAAAGTCAGACACTTAACCCAGTGAGCCACCCTGGTTCCCCTGGCAAAATTTTATATAACAAATAATTTTCCTCATCATCCCCCTCATTATTCTGAAAGTTAATTCCTAGAGAAAGTGATCTCCATACACAATTTTAAAATAATTTTAATTTAACTCTCTAACTTTAATATACAGGAGAAATAAAACAAATGAACCTAAACAACATAGGTCAATTTTTAAAAATGCTTGGCCATGATTACATTAGAAGCCAAAAAAATACAAATTTTTGGGTGGTGGAGACAACACTGACCTCCCCCATCCCCAAAGCCTACAGACAAGCACTGGTCTACGCTCTTTAATATGACCTGTGTTTTCAGGCTCTGGACTCCCCTCACCTCTCCAGCCAATATTCTCACTGACCAGCTTGCCCTGGACTTGGACCCTCACACACGACCTGAGTACCCACTTGGTACAGTGGTTTCTCACTTACGGGTCTTTGAGCAAGCAGTCACTTTCTTGGCCTGGAACTCTTCTTTATCCTCTCTCCAGCTTTATCTGGCTAGTTCCTTTTCATTTATGTCTCTGCTTAGAACTTCTTCCTCCAGGAAGCCTCCCCTGACACACAAATAAGACGTAGCATCCCTCTAGAGCATCCTGAAATGTCCTCTATTATAGCACACATCACACCGCATTGCAATTTTCTCTTTGCGTTTCTAGCCACTCCCTGGACAATGAGTTTTTTTGAGTAGACAGACTGTTTGTGGTCACTGTTACAGCACACAACGGTTGGCACAGAATTGGCATTCATAATGACTTATTAAAGGAAAAGGAAGTTGGAGAGCATCAAAACTTAACTTGGTTAAACTGTTTTATATTAATACTGAAGGACATTTTGGGGAAGGAAATAGTGAAGTTGGGAGTATCACAGTAGGGTATGTTTTAGAAACACATTATTTTAGAAAGATGTATAAATGTCAAAAATACAAAACATATTTTTAAATAAATAAATAAATAAGAAACCTGACAAACATTCTATCAGCCAGGTTATTAAGATCAACATCAACAGTAATAAGTCATGTTCATAGTATGTACTCTTAATGTGATATGATGAAAATTGCACTTTACCTATGTGGTTTTCCTCCCCCAAACCCATAATCCCAGTGTAAACAAAAGAAAAACATCAGACAAATCCCAATTGAGGGGCATTTTACAAAATACGTGATGAGTACTCCTCAAAACTATCAAGGTTATCAAGAACAAGAAAAGTCTGAGAAACTGTTATAACCATGAGGAGCTATTAAAAAGATGTAATGATTGGGGCACGGTCAGTTAAGTATCTGACTTTGGCTCAGCTCATGATCTCACAGTTTGTGGGTTCAAGTCCTGCATTGTGCTGACAGCTTGGAGCCCGGAGCCTGCTTCGAATTCTGTGTCTCCCTCTCTCTCTGCTCCTTCCCTGCTCATGCCATCTCTCAAAAATAAACATTAAAAATAAATAAATAAAAATAAAGAGATGTAATAACTAAATGTAATCTGATATTCTAGATGAGATTCTGAAACAGAAAAAGGCAAAACTTAAGGAACTCTGAATAAAATATGGACTTTTGTTAATAATATTATAGCAATATTTCATTAATTATAATAAATGTACCATGCTAATATAAGATGTTAATAATAGGAGAAACTGGATGCAAGGGTATATGGGAACTCCCTTTACAGTTTGCAATCTTTCTGTAAATCAAAAATTATTCTAAAACAAAACGTTTGCTTTTTTATGGGCTAAACTTTTTTAAAATTTTTCTTAAATATTTATTATTTTTTGAGAGAGAGACAGAGTGCAAGCAGGGGAGGGACAGAGAAAGAGGGAGACAGAATCTAAAGCAGGCTCCAGGCTCTGAGCTGCCAGGGCCAGACGTGGGGCTCAAACCCATGAACCATGAGATTACTACCTGAGCCAAATTCAGATGTTTAGCTGCCTGAGCTACCCAAGTACCCCTATGGGCAAAACATGTAAATAGACACAGCACCAAAAAAAAGTGTATAAATGCAACAAGCCCATGAAAATATTCTCAGCATCTTCAGTCATAAGGCAAACGAAAATGAAGCCATAATGTAATACCATTACAAACACATCAGAATGGTTAAAATATAAAAGACTGGAAAGTCAAGTGTTTGTGTGGATACAGAGGAACTGAAATTCTCCAACACTGATGGGGAATGATACAGTTGCTCTAAAAACAAATTGGCAATTTCTTACAAGTTAAACATACACTTTCCACAGATCCTGCAATTCCACTCCTAGGTAATTACCCAAAGATAATAAAATATATACTCACTCACACGTACATACATACAATGTAAAATGATTATCATCAACTGCAAAGATAACAAAAGTAAAAAAGCACTGTCATTTGGAAAATCATCAAAATCCTGAAATAATGTTCTTAGGTTAGGCATACTAAAATATCTAGGGGTAAAGTGTCATGATGTCTGCAACTTATTATCACATGATTCAGCAAAAGAAAAAAAGGAGTAATTTTAGAAGAAAGGGAGGGAGGGAGGAGAGAGAACAGCAAGTGTGGCAAAAACGTTAAAATTTGGTGAATCAAGATGAAGATCAAGAGAACCGGTGAATCAAGGGAGCACCACGGTGGCTCAGTTGGTTGAGATTCTTACTCTTGATTTTGGTTCAGGTCATGATCTCAGGGTTGTGAGATCAACCTCTGCATTCGGCTCCGTGCTGGTGGAGTGGGGCCTGCTTGGGATTCTCTCTCTCTCTCTCTCTCTCTCTCTCTCTCTAATAAGTAAACTTAAAAAAAAAAAACCATGAGAACTGGTGAATCAAGATGAAGGAAGGGAGGGAGGAGAGAAAGCAGTAAAAAATTTAAATGGTAAAATGCTGAAAATTGGTGAATCAAGATGAAGAGATGGATGAGTTACATTATTTTATGACTGTCCTAGACTATTCATTTGATATTAGCAGAATAGAAAGTTGTGGGAAAAAGCAAGATCAATAATAGCACTGGTAAGATGATATGAATTTTTCTATGGATGAATTTTTTTTTATCTTGCTCCTTGGCTGGAGGTTAGCCAAAGTATTTTTGTTGCCTAAGTACTTAAATGTGACTATCTCCACAGAACAGTCTGTCAACTATGACATGTTTATTAAACTATGAAATTTTATTAAAAGTTTCTCAGAGGGGCACCTGAGTGGCTCTATCAGTTAAGCGTACGACTTTGGCTCAGATCATGATCTCACAGTTCATGAGTTCAAGCCCCGCCTCAGGCTCTGTGCTGAGAGCTCAGAGCCTGGAGCCTGCTTCAGATTCTGTGTCTCCCTCTCTCTGCCCCTCCTCTGCTCATGCTCTCTCTCTCAGAAATAAACATTTTTTTTTTAAAAAGTCTCTCAGATAGATCAACTAAATTTAGGATTATATGTTTAACACCAGGACAACCCAGATGTTAAATACAAAGTTCTATCAAATAACTTCTTTTGTAATCCATGACTCTAGGTAGTGTTCAACTTATTTGTCCAGTTGTTTTAGAATCATATAGATATTTTTATTCAGAATCAACTTTAAAAGAAGACAGAGTAGGCAATAAAGATAAGCTAACCAATTTCTTAATTTTTTTTAACATTTATTTATTTTTGAGAGACACAGAGAGACAGATCATGAGCAGGACAGGGACAGAGACAGAGAGAGACACACAGAATCTGAAGCAGACTCCAGGCTCTGAGCTAGCTGTCAGCACAGAGCCTGACGCAAGGCTTGAACCCGTGAACTGTGAGATCGTGACCTGGGCTGAAGGGGGACGTTCAACCGACTGAGCCACCGAGGCGCCCCTAAGCTAAACAATTTCTGATTTAAAAGAATCATCCCTTCAGAGCTTGTATGTGTATTTCAACAATGGTACTGTTGCTCAAACATTTTCAGAATCCCACTCTGGTGTTTCAGGGCCTATTTATGAATCTCCTAATTAAATCAGTGTGGTTATTTTAAATACATCCACACTTTACTTAGGACAAAATGACATGTGAACATGTGATCACTCAACTTATTTACCATGCTTGAACCCACGACTGTTGGTATTTTTGAAAACTCATGTCTGCCTTAACAAGTTAAAAATTGCCAAAATAAATGCTAGTCAAAAAAAAAAAAGTTCCATGTTTTTAAGATTAGAAACAAAATAAGAGCTCTTATTTTAGGCCAGAGGTGGGCAAGTATTCTCCGTAAAGTTTAAACAATAAACATTTTAGGCTTTGTTGGTCATATGGATTCTGTCAAATCTAATCAGCTCTTCCACTGTAGTAGAAAAGTGGCCATAGACAAAACTTAAATGAATAAGCTTACCTGAATCCCAATAAAATTTTACGTACTGAAACAGTTTTTGGAACACATTTGGTCCAAAGGCCCCTGTTTACAGACCCCTGTTTTAGGTAATAATAGGTAACTGACATAAATACAGATCCTTGAACAACATGGGGTTTATGGGTGCCTAGCCCCATGCAAATAACTCTATATAATTTCTGACTCCTCCCAAATCTAACTACTAATAGCTTACAATTGAGCAGAAACTTACCTATGTTGACTGATAACATAGTTGATTAACACGTATTTTGTGTTATAGGTGTTATACATTGTATTCTTACAACAAAGTTAGTTACAGAAAATGTTATTAGGAAAATAATAAGGGGTGCCTAGGTGGCTCAGTTGGTTAAGCGTCTGACTCTGGATTTTGGCTCAGGTCATGATCTCATGCTTCGTGAGACAGAGCCCCACATTGGGCTCTGTGCTGACAACATGGAGCCTGCTTGGGATTATCTCATTCTCTCTCTCTCTCTCTCTTTACCTCTGTCCCTCTCTCTTGGTTGTATGCATGCACTCTCTCTCCCTCTCCCTCTCTCTCTCTCTCTCTCTATCTAAAAAATAAAAAGTAAATTAAATAAATAAATAAAAAGCACAAAGCATCATCCACTGCTCCAAGAGTACTACTGTAGGCTCCATCCTTCAGGAAGTAATAGGTCAGCTTATTTAGTACCAGTATAATATTTGTTAAAAAGAGACAAAAACGTATAAACATAAAATACAGCATACATACAAAAACTCAATATCAAGGGGCACCTAGGTGGTTCAGTTGTTTGAGTGCCTGGCTTTGGCTCAGGTCATGATCTTACAGTTTATGAGTTCAAGCCCCCACATCAGGCTTTGTGCTGACAATGCAGAGCCTGCATGAGGTTCTCTCTCCCTCTCTCTCTGCCCTTCGCCTGCTTGTGTGCTTTCTCTCTCTCTCTCTCTCTCTCTCTCTCTCTCTCTCTGAGTGAAGAAGCTTAAAAAAAATTTTTTTAATTTCAATGTCAAAATGATAATGTGACAAATTAATAGTGAATAAAACACTAGTTTATCCAAAACAATCAAAGAGAATACAAGGTGAAAGCAATCTATAAAGTACTTCTAGAATCTTTATTAATTTCATTGCCACATGCCATATTTCCTTAGCATTCACAAATAGTATTTTTTATTTTAATTTTTTTTTAATTTTAGAGAGTGTGTGTGAGAGTGAGGGGAGAGAGAAAGAGAATCCCAAGCAGGCCCTGCACAGTGTCAGATGCAGAGCTCGATCTCACCAATGGTGAGATCATGATCTGAGTCAAAATCCAGAGTCAGATGCTTAACCAACTGAGCCACCCAGGTGCCCCGACATTCACAAATTAAAAAAAAATAAAACTAAAAATCATTTTGCAGACAGTGATTGATGTTTGCAAATGCTCGATATAAAGAGCAAAAACCATAGACAATTCTATTTAAAACAAATGGTACAAAGTCTTTGTTCACTTAAAAACATTTGTTAGAATGAATGATTACAATTTTCACATCTTCAGAAGAAAAGAGATCTGAAAAGAGACCTGTGCTAACATTTCATACTCATTGGACTATTTTTCCATTTTGAGATTTCCCCACTATGCTAGTTGTTCTCAAATGCAATCATTGAATGCCTCAACATCATCTGGGAATCTGTTAGAAATGCAAATTCTAGGGCACCTGGGTGGCTCAGTCAGTTGAGCATCTGGTTTCAGCTCAGGTCATGATCTCACGGTTCGTGGGTTCGAGCCCCAAGCCGGGCTCTGTGCTGACAGCTCAGAGCCTGGAGCCTGCTTCGGATTCTGTGTCTCTCTCTCTCTCTTTCTTAAAAATAAATAAAACATTTTTTTAAAAACTTAAAAAAAAAAAGAAATGCAAATTCTTACCCCAGACCTCCTGAATCAGGAACCCTGGGAATGAGACCCGGGGAAAACCATCCAGGTAATACTGATGCGCACACACACAGGTTTGACAACTACTGGCCTACACCCAGGCAGATGCTATGTAGCTACCACAAGAGAGAAAGAGCCATCATCTTCGGTTGTTGGGTCCCAGCACAGACCCATCTCAAGTTTCCTTACCCTTCCCATGTTTTACCTGCTCGGACCTAAAGGAGGGGAGAGTGAAGATGGCTTACAAATGGAAGCCCACTCATAACTGCTACTCCTCCTGCTCTTACCAACCACCTAACCCACATGTGGACTTAACATAGTAGTACATGAGGCATCTACACTTCCTCACTCAGCTGAAACTCAAGGACTAAGAGTGCATACTGGGGACAGGGAGGAAAACTATTTTTCATAAGAAGAATTACAAAGCAACTGACTCCTAAACCGTATGTATATATAACATCAATTGCAATAATATCTTAGGCATATTTTTAAAAAATGTTTTAATGTTATTTTTTAGAGAGATAGGGACAGAGTGTGAGCAGGGGAGGGGCAGAGAGAGAAGGAGACACAGAATCCAAAGCAGGCTCCAGGCTCTGAGCTGTCAGCATAGAGCCTGACGTGGGGCTCAAACTCATGAACTGTGAGATCATGACCTGAACTGAAGTCGGATGCTCAACCAATTGAGTCACCCAGGCACCCCATTTTAGGCATATTTTTAAGAGATTCATTAGAACCTTCACTTTTATGGAATTCACTTATACAGAACATGCTTTTATATAATGATGGGGGATAAAATGTCCCTGAAGTAACTGCACTCTCAGAGTGTGATGAAAATTCACTCCAAATACAGAAGCACATGAACACACTGCTTTCAGTTTCTTTCTGTTTGGCTTTAACTCCTGCCTGATCAAAGAAATTAGAACCCTGTAAATTAACAAGCCTCTTCTGAATTAAAACAATTTTTTAAAATAAGTAAGGATGTAACTAATGAGTGAAAACCCTACTCTATGCACTGTATTATAATAAGCATTTGTGGTTGGGGTGGTTATAAATTAAAATAAAAAATTTTTCAAAGTACTGGAATAGCTAGTTAAGATGTTCAGAGGCTAACAGCAAGGTGAACTGAGGTCAGCAGCAAGACCCTCCAAACAGACGGGGAAATCAAACTGATTTTGTTAAAATGTTTGTTATTTTTGAGAGACAGAACAGGAGGGGCAGAGAGAGGGAGAGAGAGAATTCCAAACAGGCTCTGTACTGTTAGTGCAGAGCTCAACATGGGCTCCGTCTCAAGAACCATGAGATCATGACCTGAATTGAAATAAGAGTCAGATGCTTAAACAACTGAGCCACCCAGATGCCTCAAAACTGAACTGGTTTTTGAAGGATGGATGGGTAGGGAGATGGGAATGAAAGTTCCAGACAGGCATATGCCATGAGCAAAGACTCTGAATGTACTTTGCAGTTTTGAAGAATAATAGAGTAGACCAATTTAGCTGGAGTAGGAAATCCATACAGGAAAAATTCAGTAGATTAGGTCCATTTTACTATGGCCTTAGATGTCAGGCTGGGGCATTTGCCTTGCTCTGAGAGCAATGAGGAACCATTTAAAATTCTAGGGACAAGATGAAAGCAGTATTTTAGGAAGATTGACTTGACTAAATGTATAGAGTAGATTACAGTTGAGCTTCTCAAGTTGTAAAATGCATACAAAATCACCTGGGATCCCATTAAAATACAGATTCTAATTCAGTAGGTCTGGGATATGAGCTAAGATTTCTAACACAATCCCAGTGATGCCAAGACTATGGGTCCTCAGACAGTACTTTGAACAGTGGAGGATTAGGGTATCATTCTAAATTCAAGATATCCCTTGTGGTCTAATATTGAAATAGGAAGAGAAAGCATAACATAAAGAAAATAACTTTTTTTTTAATACAAAGAGACAAAGCTAGAAAGCTGATAAATAAATTTAAAAATACTAAAAGTATATTCTATTTGCCTTAAAAGACGCAAGAAAGAAAGAAAGGACCAAAGAACAACAATAATGGGTTGGACAAACAGAAAGAAGTCAAACCATAGTAATAATCACATGCAGTGAAACAGATTAGAGTCACACATATATAGTTAACTGATTTTTTGACAAAGTCTCAGAGACAATAGGGTGGAATCTTCTCAACAAATGGTACTGAAACAACTGGATATTCATGTGCCCCTTCTCCCTAAAAAAAGAACCTTGCACTCTGTTGAAAAATTAACCAAAAATTCATCGTGGACCTAAACGTAAAATGTAATAAAACTTCTACAAGAAAGCTTAGGAGCAAATCTTTGTGACTTCAGTTCAAACAAGGATTTCTCACCAAATGCACTATTCATTAAGAAAACAGAAATGGATTATTTTGGCTTCATCAAAATTCAAAACTCCTCTTTGAAAGACAGCTTTAAGAAAATGAAAAGACAATCCACAAACTAGGTGAGAATATCTGCAAATCACATATCTGACCTAGGTTTTGAATCCAGAATTTACAAAGAACTCTTAAAACTCAATAATGAGGGGTGCCTGGGTAGCTCAGTTGGTTGAGTGTCTGACTTCGGCTCAGGTCATGATCTCACTGCTCATGAGTTTGAGCCCCACATCAGGCCGCACTCTATCTCTCAAAAATGAATAAATATTTTTAAAAGTTTTTTTAATTCAATAATGAGAAATATAACCACCCAATAAAAAGAAGGGGCAAATGAAAAAATAATAACTTTTTACAAATTTATGATGCTAGTCTGTTTGCAAGGAATAGACATTTCTCATTCAAGCAGCTGAAATGAAAAAAAATATGAGTGGCACTTGGGTGGCTCAGGTGGTTAAGCATCTGACTCTTGATTTCTGCTCAGAACATGCTCTCAATGGTTCGTGAGTTCAAGCCCCAGGACGTGCTCTGTGCCAACAGCAAGGAGCCTGCACAGGATTCTCTTTCTCCCTCTCTCTCTGTTCCTCCCCAATTCATGCACACTCTCTGGCTCCCTCTCTCTCAAAAATAAATAAACAGCAACAACAACAAAACGAACATAAGGGAATCTTACAGAAACAAATGCAGAGTGTATGGTACAATGCCACTCGGGGAAATAGAAAGGCACTAGACGCTTGTCTCTCAGCCTCTCTGCTACACGCTTTCCCATCTCTTCATTCTTCCTCCTTCTTACTCACCTTCAGTTTGCCCATTAGGTGTCTCACTCCTGTCTCTGAATAACTTTCAGTTGAAGTGCCCACCACCACCTTACTGCAGGCTCTTAAGTCTCAGTTCAAGTTCTCAGAAGAGAATCAGATTGGACCAGTCTTTAGGCTGGTCATGAGGGTCAGGAGTCCATCTCTGGTTCAATCATCTGTTACCTACACAGGGTGTTTCTTAAAAAATTTCAAGGTCTCTGAGTGAAATGAAGATGGCAAACAAACTGATGAAAAAATCTGTCAAAATGACTGGTGGGACAGACTCTCAGGTTCAGCCGAGGCCTCTATTGTTTAGATAACATATGTCAAGTACTTCCCTTGCTCTAAAAGGCATGTGCTTTTCTAAGCATGTTAAAACATTGAGAAACCAGTTCTGTCTGCCCTAAGGTATCCTCCTCCAGACTATATGAGTTGATGAAAAATTCACTGAGGTTGAAGAAGCGGTGGTGAGGTCTGTTCCCTGTGTTGCTGTGCATTCCCTTCCCCTTAGCCCACATGCATGAGACAACATGGGAGTTTTTATCCCTCACATGAGAGGTTTTCAAGAGAATCACTTGAAGAGCTTGAAATTTGGGGGTACATGGGAATTGTTGTCTCACTTTGAAAATGCGAAAAGGGGAAGGCTGTGGCTACATCAGCCAGACACAGAAGAGCCAAGGGAGGGAAGGGCAGGAGAGAGATGCAATCCCAGGAACGAGCTGCCCTAGAGTTGATGTGGAGGTGGGTGGGACCTGGACACAGTACAATCCTACAGGAAGAAACTGGCTTGGATTTACAGGGTGCCCACCCCTTTAAAGAGCAATACTATCTTAAACATGGAACCTCTAATCTGGATTAGATTTTTTCCTACCTGAGAATTATCTGAGGAGCACCTTGGTGGCTCAGTTGGTTAAGCATCCAACTCTTGGTTTTGGCTCAGATCATAATCTCCTGGTTTTGGGTTGGAGCCCCACATTGGGCTCTGTGCTGGCAGTGTAGCACCTGCTTGGAATTCTCTCTCTCTCCCTC
The DNA here is from genome assembly GCA_004023785.1 of Mungos mungo. Classification (NCBI taxonomy): domain Eukaryota; kingdom Metazoa; phylum Chordata; class Mammalia; order Carnivora; family Herpestidae; genus Mungos; species Mungos mungo. The sequence goes on from PISW01008158.1 coordinate 59,630, forward strand.
CGTCTCTGTCTCTTCTCCATTTGCACGCTCTCTCTCAAAATAAATAAATAAATAAACTTTAAAAAATTACCTGAAATTATGAGAGCTGACCAAGATCTATTTGAAGTGTAGGGAAGGGTGAATCTTCAGAGCTGGTTTAAATGGAGAATGGGGGTGGGGGAGGGGAGTCTTGTCTGCACCCTTTGAGTCCAACAGCTTCTTTTTTAAAAATTTTTTATTCTTCCTAATAAGATAAAGCCCCTGCTTTATTCTGGTTATTTGTACATTCCAGCAACTTTTGGGGGAAAGGGGAAGAAACTACAAAGAAAGACATAGGCATGAAGGGGAAATATACTACACACCATTGTTTTCATTTTTGGTTAAAGAAAAAAAACCTTTATAATCCATATTCCACTCATAAGTAAAAGTAAGATAGAAAAAAACTTGACTGTTTTTAATCTGGCATTTGTATCTTCTCATTTCATACGTAGTCTGGGTACTATTACTATCCATTGGCAGAATACCTAAAAGCAAACACAAATATCAGAAAGGAAAAAGCATTAAGAAGAGGAAGCTCAAGAAGATGGGTTCAGAAGGGTGGGTGGCCCACTGGGCACCAGGCCCGGCAGTTCAGTAGAAGACTATGTGCAGGGGAGCCCTATGGCGCTTCTCCAACTCCTGTAGCAGCTCATCAGTGTAATTCTCCATGTTTTCTGTGTGCTGAATACACTGGCATAGCTCACAGATGAAGAACACCCCCAGGATGGTCTCTCCATGGCTGTCCTGGATGTCCACATTGTTCACACGCACTAGCCGGCCAGTCCTCTGCTCTCTGGAATTCAGATCTTCAACCATCTGGTGGGCTAGTCACTCTCTGTTCACAGGTGAGGATCAGATTTTGCAGTTCTGGAATATTTCTGTCCAGGATTTGATTCTCTTACTTCTGTCCAACATATGTAAAATGCTAGTCTGTCCTTCCTAAAAAGATTATTGTACATCTGATCATACTTTTAAAATCCGAAATATCTGACTTATCATTTGCCATTCCTGAAAACTTGACATGAGTTCCTGTTCCAAAGAATGGGACATTGAATCCCCATTTGCTAAGGATGTTGGGCGCCTCCATGCTTGGTTCTGGTTCCTCCAGCACACCACGGCCACCTGCAGCAGCAAAGACTGCGAGGCAGCAGTCACACTTCTTTGATGCACCCTCCAACAGGTTCTTTAAACCAGCATTAAATGCAAAATTATGTCACCCCAATGGTGGTTGCAGATTCCAGGCTCTGATTACTTGAAGAATAGTCAGTCTAGCATACTGAAAACAGAACTTGGAGTTAAAGATTTGTTTCTTTTTCAACTTCAATTTCTTTCTTGAGATAAAACTGTGTTTCATCTGGGATTTAAAACCCAACACAAAGCTTGATAGAAGTGACAATAAAGTAGATCTTTAGGAAATAGGTTTATGAATCAAGAAAGAATGACACATGAAGGAAAGGAGATATATATCCTTCTGAAAAAGCAAATGAGATTTCCTAATGAAAATGTATGACAAGATTGGAGAATGGAGAAGCTACCAGAACGGTATCCTGTACTTTGAGATCATCAAGTAAAAGCTATCCTGCAGCCTCAATTAGTTTGTCTAAACTGAGTGAAGATAAGCACTACCTCAGCCCCACCCTTCCCTTTGCCAAGGGAGCCCAGAAGAGCGAGGGAGGTCTGTCATACAAACCACAAGGCTTGCATGCCCTGTGCTTTGCCCTCTGGGATTCCACTAAGCTTCTCAAAGAAAGATTCCATTGTAACTACAGATTCTTATCCAGTATCCTCACTTGTGTGTCATTTTGTTTTGTAAACATTTCTCATGCTGACTGCTAAGTTAATTCATTCAATTCTTTTGTTTTCTTCTTGCAGAACCTTCTCTGTGTCTGGCACTGCTCAATAGGCTCCTCATGGAACTTTTATTTGAGTGTGTTGCCAGTGCAGGTAATGAACAGTGCATCCATTAAAGTATATCAAATGATAGCAAATGTTTTATTAACCAAAAAATGGAAGGGGAAATGAACAGAGATTGCTGGGGAGATGAATTTAAAATGGGGAATCAGAGAAATCCTCCTTGAGAAGGTGATGATTTGTGCAAAGACTTGAGGGAGGAGCATCTAGGAATAATCAAGGAACAGCAAGAAGTTAGTATAGCTGGAACAGAGGGAGAGGGGAAGAAAGGGATCGAGTGGGATAAGAGTAAGGGCCAGAGCACATGGAAACTCTTAGCTATTATGAGGACTTTGGCTTTTACTCTGAATGAGATGGGAAGCCATTCGAGGGCCAAAGAGTGTCATGACTTGACTGATATTTCAATAGGACCATTCTGGATAAAGATGATAAGGGATGGAGCGCCAGTCAATTACCTGGGAGGCTCCGGAAACAGCCAGGGCCAGAGATGGTAAAGGCAAGGACTGTGGGTCAGAGTGGCAGCCCCTGGAGGAAGTGAGGATGGGAGGAGTAACCAGATTCTGATAAGAAACTCCCTGAATGTCATACTAAGGTGTTGGGCTTGTATTTGGCAGAAGGAAAACAAAGAGGCAGATGCAAAACAAATTTAAATTCAATAACTAAACTATCAAGGGGAATTTGACTATTGCAGGAGTATTTTAAATCAGTAAAGTCTAGAGGTGCTCTTCAAGTATAATAAACCTTCCAGGTAGAGATATTTTGGAATCCAGAAAAGCCTTGAAACCATTTAAAACTCATATAAGATTCTTAGAAAGCATTTATGAATTTGACAAAGTATCTCACTTAAGGAAAAAATTCCCTAGAAGGAAAACAAAAATAAATCACACCAAGGAGATATAAATAGAAAAAAGCTAAAAATACTTCTAGATGTCACAATGTGCCAGATTATCATCTGATATTTCCAATAAAGATCTAGTAACAAAAGTACCAATGCTCAGTGCTAAATGACAAACCATTTTCAAACAAATAAAGGACAATCAGTGGAAATAAAAAAGGACTCAAAGCAAAGTATGGTATTAAATGTATGTGACTTGAAAAGGGATTAAGAACTGCAGGGGCCTCACTCTATTATGATAACAGAGATATAGACAGACACGCAACCACAAAAAATGCTATGTATTCATGAAGTGTAATCTAATACAAATTTGAGAATGGAATAATACAAAGCAGGAAACATTTTTGAAATGTCATCAAACAGTGCCAGTGAACATTATTTCTGCCAGGGAACAGCAAGAGAGAATGTTTTATTCAAGAGTATCCAAGGAAATAAAAGTTACATTTAAATAGAACATTTCTCAGCTACATTGAAAAATTTTTATGAAAAACAGAAGAGCAGCTTCTGGGAATAAAAGTATTGTATTATATATGTTCTCATAATTAGTGATTATAGGTATCCTCTGCTTTTTGAAAATTCACATTATGACACTTTGCTTTTATTAAAAGTCTACATAAGTATCTATTTGTGCTAAGTGAAAGAAATCCGAAGATGATTTTCACTTTGAAGCAAAAAGATAAAAAGCAAAAAGCGTGCTCTGCGTTTGTTTTGCAAGAAAACAGATTTATGTGATAGAGGCAGTTGCATAACTAGGGCAGAAAGGGCAGGACCCCCATCTCCTTCCCCAGAAGCTACACTCCGCATCTCAGCATCAAGACGGCATAGCTTTGAACTGTGTCTAGGAGAGTCTGTACTTTATCTTGATTTATTTTGTACATCCATTAGCAGGATGTGTTCTAAGGCCTCAAAAAAGCTTAAGAGTTACTTTCTGGGTCTGGGAACACTAAAAAAAATTCCATATAAAGTAATGGTAATTGCTTCTTCCCTTTGCATCATTTCAGCTTATGAGAAGTTTCACAGGGACAGTCTACTTTCAAATAGAGGGGGAAAACCAGTACTTAGTATTTAATAGCTGGATTCTCAGTATTGAAATGAGACAAGCCAAACAGAGGTTTAACAATTTATTTTACTTTGTCACCAGGCAGGTATGATTATTAGCAGTGCAACGTGTTTTTAGCCTTTTGTTTTTTCCTTATCTTTCTTCTAAGTAAAATGAAGGAGGGTAGTTCTCTCCAGAGTGAGAGAACAGAGTGAGTGATTACAATAAATTACATACTCTCCTTTGATACTTAAGACAAATGTCTGTACCACTCTTTTTTTCCTATCAAATTTGTCTACCAGCCTTGGGGATATTCCCTTAAGTTCCTTCAGAGCTTCTGGAAAGTTACACTTTCCCTCCAATTACATCACGCCTGACAACTTCAACATCCCTGTCCGTGACTTTTTGACAACCTGACCTTGTGTTTTCTCAGCTGGATTGACTTCTTGCCACCTACTTTCCATGGATCTTGAATCTGCTCAACCTCTCACAATTTAGACAAATGTCCATCCCCAGCCATCACCTCTTATCGCGTCATTTCTTCCATTCTACTGAAGCTGGTATTTTTCCTCAGAGTAACATAAATTCCATCAATCCTCAAACTAGCTGTGTTATGGTTAAGGCTACAGATTCTAGGGTCAGTCTGTCGAGGTTTAAATCCTGACCCACTCTTTATTAGTTGAGTGACCAGAGACAAATTACTTAATCCGTCTATGCCCTAAATTTCTCACAGGCTTCCTGTGGAGGTTATATGAGATAATCCACATAAACCTGGCACACATTAAATCCGTGATGAACATTAGCCAGTGGTATCAGTATAATAATTCGCTTCACTTGTCCTTTGTGGAGCCTGGTCACTGTAGTGATCTTGTTTTTCTCCCAATCTGGTTAGCACTAGTCCTTTCCATCGTTCACTTTTTTCATCTCAGCTCCCAGATTGATTAAAACCTTGATTATCTCCTAAATCTAATTGGATTCCAACTCTAGACCACTAGGGATACTCAGAATTTTTTTTTTATGATTAATCCCTTCTTGAGTTCTTATTCCATTCCCCACAACAGCTACTTTAAACCACCTCTATTTTTCTAAAGCCCCCAAATCTTGCCCTGCCTGAAATATTTTTATGACATAAGGTTATCTCCTACTTCACCAAGACAGGGGACACCCTGTTGCAGAGAAAGCTTCTCCTATACTTCTAATTTTTCCCCATGAAGAAGGAACCCAGTGAACGTAAATCCTGACTTTTCTGCCTCTGTATTCACTTTCCCTTCAGGGAAGTGGAATGACTCAGTAGATTGGTAAGTTTGTGCAGAATAACCCAGCACCCTATAACCAGCCTTCAGCTCTCTTGGCAGCCAGCAGCCCCATACAGCCTGGACCAATCACTCTCCCACTGGCCATAGGATGTTCAGGAGGCCAGCTGCCTCTAGAGGACCTGGGGAAACCTGTAGTTTGGAAAGGGAGTAGAGCTTTTAAGTCAGAAGACCTCCCAACAGACAGATGTTGAAGAATATTAAAAAATCAAACAAAAACTGGGAATTTAGAGGAGCCATATAAATTCAGAGGTATGAGTGGGCTTTAGAATGTTTTAACCTTGACAGGTGAATGGGCTCTTAAGAGCTACAGTCTGGGACAAATGCTGGCAAGGATGTGGAGCAACAGGAATGCTCATTTATTGCTGGTGGGAATGCAAAACGGTGTAGCCATTTTGGTAGACAACTTGGTAGCTTCTTACTAAACTAAACATACTCTTAGCATACAATCCAGAAGTCACACTTGATGTTTATCCAAAGAGACTGAAAACTTATGTTCATATGAAAATGTGTATGTACATGGATGTTTAGAGCAGCATTATTCGTGACTGCCAAAACCTAGAAGCAAGCAAGATCTATTTTAGTCAGTAAATGAATAAACAAACTGACATCTCCAGTCAATGGAATATTATTAGGCACTAAAAAGAAATAAGCCATCAGATATTAAAGGAGATGGTGGAATCTTAAATGCATAATACTGAATGAAAGAATCCCATCCTAAAAGGGCTACAAGTTGTATGACTTCAACAATATGACATTGTGAGAGAGGTAAAACTATGGAGACCGTAAAAAGATAAATGGTTGTCAGGCAGAGGCAGGGCAGAAAATTTTTGATCAGTGATACAATTCTATATACTACACTGGATATGTCATTACATATTCGTCCAAGCCTACAGAATGTACAACACCAAAAGTGAACCCTAGGGTAAACCATGGACTTTTGTTGATAATGATACATCAGTGTCGGTTCATCCTTTGTAACAAACGTACCACTCTGGTTCAGGATGTTGACAGTGGGGCAGGTTGTGCATGTGTGCGTTAGAGGATACACATGAACTCTCCTCTGTACTTTCCACTCAATTTTTCTGTGAACTTAAAACCACTCTAAAAAATAAAGTCTCCTCAACAACAACAACAACAACAACAACAACAACACATGTGCTAAGAAGGAGGTTTCCTTATTGAACAGAGGGTTTTTTAAAAAAAAATACAGATTCTTGGGGCAAGGTGTCTCTGGGTGGCTCAGTCGGTTAAGTGTCCGACTTTGGCTCAGGTCTTGATCTCATGGTTTGTGAGTTTGAGCTCCATGTCAGGCTTTGTGCTGACAGCAGAGAACCTGGAGCCTGCTTTAGATTCTGTGTCTCCTTCTCTCTCTGGCCCTCTCCCACTTGTGCTCGCTCGCTCGCTCTCTCGCTCTCTCTCTCTCTCTCTGCCTCTCAAAGATAAATAAAAATAAATAAATGTTAAAAAAAATTTTTTTAGGGGCGCCTGGGTGGCTCAGTCGGTTAAGTGTCCGGCTTCAGCTCTGGTCATGATCTCACAGTACGTGGGTTCAAGCCCCACGTCAGGCTCTGTGCTAACAGCTAGCTCAGAACCTGGAGCCTATCTTCAGATTCTGTGTCTCCCTCTCTCTATGACCCTCCCCTGCTCACACTGTCTCTCTCTCTCTCTCAAAAATAAATAAAACATTAAAAAAAATTTTTTTAATACAGATTCTTATGATTCATCTCGGAACTACTAAATCATTTCTGTAGGAAGAGGACAGAGGAACCAGTATTTTTTTGCATGCAGTTGTTAAATAATAAGCACACAGGTGATTATTTTGATCAGACAAGTTTGGGAAACATTGGCCCCAAACATTAGGCCCCATAGAGGATCCCAACTTCTATACCAAAAAGCAGTTACAGCAGCTGATGGTCAAGGATTGCAACTGTTGGCTCAGAAGATACTACATAAGCAGTGTTAGTGAACAGAGTTCACTCTAAATGTAGCTCAAGGCATTGGTATTCTTTCACATTCCCTTTGTAGTTAGAAGGCTACATAGCATATTTGGATCAACTGAATGTGAATGGAAGTGATATGACTGAAAGAGACATGTGCTACTCCTAGGCAGAAGTTTTTAGAGGCAGGGCATAACTTGTTACATTCCCTTGTCCCTGCTATGTGGATCATGGAAAAACTTGTGGAGATTGTGACATCCTAGTTCCTTAAGTGAACACAGTGTGAACAGAACTCCCTGCCAATCCACAATGGATGTGTAGTATGAGTGAAAAATAAACTGTTGTTGTTTTAAGACACTAACATTAAAAAAAAAAAAGTTTGCTTATTTTGAGAGAGAGCGTGCATGAGCAGTAGCAAAAGTGGCAGAGAGAGAGAAGGAGAGAATCCTAAGCAGGTTCCGCACTGTCAGCACAGAGCCTGACCTGGGCTCACTCCCACAAACTGTGAGATCATGACCTGAGCCAAAATCAAGAGTCAGATACTTAACTGACTAAGCCACCCAAGTACCCCTTATGTCACTCACATTTTGAAGCTCTTTGTTACTACAGCATAACATAGCCTATCATGACTGATAGTCTTCAAACTCTACAAATTTTTATTAACTTTTTTAATGTTTATTTATTTTTGACAGAGAGAGAAAGAGAGAGAGAGAGGGAGAGAGAGAGAAAACACATAGACGGGGAGGGGCAAAGAGACAGAAAAGGTCAGAAGATCTAAAGCAGGTTCTGCACTGAGGGCAGAGAGCCCAATATAAGGTTGGAATATGTGAACCTTGAGATTGTGACCTGAGCTGAAGTCTGATGCTTAACCAACTGAGCCACCCAGCTGCTCCAAACTGTACAAATTGCTAAGGTTCACAAGAAAACAGAATCTCAGATGCTGGTCTGAGAGAAGAATTAATATGAATAGCAAATTATCCACCCTAGAAATGGAAAATTCAATGTGCCAAATTTAACATCTCCTAATTAAGTTTATATTCACAGGACATGGTTTCCTGAGCCTTGTATCAGGTTATCTATCTTGGTAAAGCTAAAACTCAGAATCTCTGACTACAGAGTCTTTTATGTGGTATTTGGCAACACCAATTAATGTGTTTTGAGAACACAATTTTTCCTGGAATGACAACACCAGTAACCAGGGAATAGCGTTTTCTAAATCTGATGGGTGTGGGAACAGTGATGCAATAATTTTGTATGTCTTATTGACTTTTATGATTCTCTAAAAACTCAGTGAGAGATCTGATATTAAACTAATGCAACTTTTGTCCAAGCTACAACTGTTTACAAAAAAATTCCAACCCTATTTAAGTCTTGAAAAACACTTCTAATTAAGATTGAGTGAAATGTGAAGTGGAAAGGATGATTTCTGGACATTATATTTCTTTGAAGCTTAAATCTCAAAGGCAAGAGAATTTGAGCTTAGTCACTGATTTCTCTAGACTTAAATTGTCAAGGAGTTTTCATCTTTAGACTTTAATTTTCTCTGGGAATTGGATAATGGGAGGGAGTTTATGGTCAAATTGGAAGGGTCTCTGTGTTCACTGTATTTTATTATTGAAGTACCTCGATAGTGCTATGTAATCTCATTGCAAGCCCTCTTACATGTGAGACTGGACAATAGTACTGAATATAACTGGTAAGGAAAATAGAGGAATGGATGTTCAGATTTGGAGTTTCTATAATCAGCACACTATTTGTGAGAATTATAAAATATGGCCTGTTCTATGTCTTGTCCTAGCAGCTTCTCTCTCATGCAGGGCTCAGCTCCTAGAAGGGAGCTCAGGTGGGTTGTGAAAGTACATACAGCTTAAAGCATCCTCGCACCATCCCACAGGCCCGAGACCATTCCGGCACCATCTGATCTTCCTGTGGTTCCCTTGGTTTCCCTGAAAAATTGAGCCCACAAAGCTTCTCCTCAATTTTGACCGCTACTCTTAGGTGAACTCTCTAAGCTTTATACACCAAGTAGGATTCCTTTTAGGGTCATATTTTGTAATTTGTGTTTCGTTCTGTTTTGTTTTGGCTTTCTCTGCCTCCTATCACAGGTGAATCTTGTTGCTCTCATGATGTGTTCCCACCTGTGTATATTTGGAGGGTCATACCTTGTACCTAAATGTGTTATTGATGTTGTTCATGGATTTTAGACTTTGCTAACTCACTCTGTTTTTGTAGGAAGATACGGGGATAGTTAAAAATCATGCCACTCTCAACTTCCCTAAATGCTCTTTGCTTTTTTCGTGATCCTTTCATGTAGCAAATATAATTACATATGGTCACCAAACCTCTTTTCATATTTCTTCTACATTCCCTGTCCATCCCCCCAACACCCTCCCCAGATGAAGCATGACCAGGGGACTAGTCCTGCCTAGCGAAGCATGAATGGAAGTAACAGATGTCTCTTCATCCCTCGGTACCAATCCTTCATCTCTTTCTTCCCCTCTGGTTATTAGCATACAGCCAAAGGACTGAAGTAGCCAGCCTCACTGGGTCTCAGCACAGAGGATAGCAATCTAGAGTAGAATTTGCACTAATGAGAAATAAACTTTTAAGTCTTCTGCCACTAAGACATGAACAGACACTTCTCCAAAGAGGACATCCAGATGGCCTACAGGCACATGAAACGATGCTCAACATCACTCATCATCAGGGAAACACAAATCAAAACCACACTGAGATACCACCTCATGCCAGTCAGAGTGGCTAAAATGAGCAAATCAAGAGACTATAGATGCTGGCGAGGGTGTGGAGAGACAGGCACCCTCCTACACTGTTGGTGGGAATGTAAATTGGTACAGCCACTCTGGAAAACAGTGTGGAGGTTCCTCAAAAAACTATCCATAGAACTCCCCTATGACCCAGCAATAGCACTGCTAGGGATTTACCCAAGGGATACAGAAATGCTGATGCATAGGAGCACATGTACTCCAATGTTCATAGCAGCAATGTCAACAATAGTCAAAACATGGAAAAAGCCTAAATGTCCATCACCTGATGAGTGGACCAAGAAGATGTGGTATATATACACAATGGAGTACTACATGGCAATGAGAAAGAATGAAATATGGCCATTTGTAGGAAAGTGGATGGACCTTGGGGGTGTCATGCTGAGCAAAATAAGTCAGGCAGAGAAGGACAGAAACCATATGTTTGCACTCATAGGTCTAACAGGAGAACAGGAGAAACCTAATGGAGGACCAGGGGGAGGGGAAGAGGGAAAGAGCGTTGGGGAGAGAGAGGGATGCAAAACTTGAGAGACTATTGAATACTGAAAATGAACTGAGGGTTGAAGGGGAAGGGGGAGGGGAGAAAAGAGGTGGTGGTGATGGTGGAGGGCACTTATGGGGAAGAGCACTGGGTGTTGTATGGAAACCAATTTGACAATAAACTATTTTTTAAAAAGTCTTCTGCCACTATCCTCTTGGAGTTGTTGTGATAGCACAAATCCAGACTACCCACACACTTCATCTACTTCCTCTATTATCCCCTTTTCACCTCTTCCTTGTAAATATGCTCAAGTATCTCCTGTTTCCCCCAAAACCCAAACCTTCCCCTGATCCTACTAGTCCTTAAATTATCACATATCTCATTCACTGATACATTTCTGGAAGTAAAATCTATATTTGCCAACTCCATTTCCTCACCACCCACTCACTCCTTAATTCCTGGGGATCTCGCTTCTGCTTTCTTCATTTTTCAGAAACTATTTTAAGATTACCAATGATCTCCTCCTTCCTAAATCACATTCAATCCTGCTCAACCTCTCTTCCACCAAGGCCCCAAACTCTAGTCAAGTGGTATCAAATCTTTTTGTGATCACAGACACCTTTGAAAACCAGATAAAAGTTATGGATCTTATTCTCAGAAAAATCATATATACATATAAATATATATATATTTCCCAATGTATTTTCCTATACCACTCTACCCTAAAGTTTTGTCTCTCCTCTATTTTTTGCATTTCTGTAGTGGCTTCTTATGCTGACAATTCTCTCATGCATCTCTCTCTTCATTTAATCATGGAGTACTTGCAAAGTAAAAAACAACACTGTGTTCCTCTTCTTCCAAACAACATGACAGGACAGTTGGGAAAGGGACATGTTCACATTAAAACTTGAGTAATAAAATAAGGAAGAATATGAATAGGTAGAAGACGTATTGAACTATTTATGAAAAAGCATCTGATACTGCTTTCTGTAAGAGAGGGAATATAAACAGGCTGGGCTTTTGGGTAAGTAGACAGAAGACTCATGTATCAAATGGAATAGAAGGTATTAGGTGAATAACAATAAACATGTAAATATAAATGAAATGTTGGAGTGATCATAAGTAGGTCCAACAGGGACTGACAAGAAAGGATACAAAGTTAGATAAAAACAGAATGCTGAGGGGTCACCTGGGTGCCTCAGTTGGTTAAGCGTCCCACTTCAGCTCAGGTCATGATCTCACTGCTCATAAGTTTGAGGCCAATGTTGGTCTGTGTGCTGACAGCTCAGAGCCTGGAGCCTGCTTCTGATTCTGTGTCTCCCTCTCTCTTTGCCCCACCCCCTCATGCTCTGTCTCTCTCTCTCTCTCTGTCTCTCAAAAATAAATAAACATTAAAAAAAAATTAAAACAAAAACAAAAACAGAATGCTAGGTTGGACCCAGTCCTGTGTTACCCTTGAGTACCAGGTTAAAGAGTCTGGGCTTTCTTTTGGGAATAATAGGGAGACAGTGAATATTTTTGAGCAAAGGCCTGACAGAATAAAAATGATCTTTTAGGAAATTAATCTGTTCAGAGTATTTAATAGAGAAATGAGGGACTGGCCCAAAGGAGTTACGTTAAGGGACTGTACAATCATCCACAATTTGCACTTCTGAACTATAGAACTGAACAGTTTGAGAAGAGCAGCCTTAGTAAAAGGGGACAGCTGATGTAGGAGGCATGAAGGCGTGTGGCTTGGATCTCCCTTCACCTGTGAGAAGGCAGTCAGCTAAGAGGCCCCAGCGGCAGCACCTTCAGGGACCTCCCACAGAGGATCCAAGCTGAGGTCGTGACCTCCCGGGCCCCCACCAATGACTGATCAGTGTAGCCTGCTGGGGCTATTCATTTTTACCTAATGCAGGACTTCTCTGACAGGCAACCTTGGCTCTGGAGCTCCCCACTGGGTTGGCTGAGACTTTGCTAGGTGGACATCAAAGTCTGAGGTTCTCCCCGTCCAATCATTTCCTTGCCACTTTTCACAGGTGTCAGATCAGCACCCAGGTCTGAGGGCTTTCCTGACTCAATCCTCCTTCTTCCACCTTTCTCCCTCATACGTGTTATCTCCCACTCCCCAGATAATATAAAAATACTTTGGGAATACATGAAAAGTTACACATTATAAAATTCATACAAGTAAAAATTAAATTGATAACAATGAATTAATTATGTCTAGGGAAGGCATATTTTAAGTTTAACTACTGCCTGCACTTGCAAACTCAGACATGTGGTAACTGTGATTTATATATTGCAGAAAAATACCAAGGTCACTGCAGGTTTGAATGAAGTTTCCACACGCTGAAATCTTTTACTTTTCTGAGAGTAAGAGCCTAAGGTAGCCATTTGAACATATCTTTATTTAGAGGAGCCCATTTATTTTACAGAGAATAGTTTCATCTCACAACTGAAAGCAGTAACAGGATAACGGGCGAAGCAGGGCGGCTGAGACCGTGCTGCTGCTGGGGGCAGCAAACGGGAATCTGTACACGCACTAAAAAACGTCTGTCAGGTCAAAGCACTCCTGTGCTGCTTTTGAATATACTTTGTGTTCCTGAGACACTTCTGTGAAAATGGAAAGATATTCCCACCATGGCAGTATTGAAAAAATGTATTTGTACATTATATATATAACTGCCACATAATATACTAACTTGATAATCAGAATCTAACGGAAACTCTATATGACGGACCATCTCACACAGTCAGCTAAATGTAACCACTCTTCCTGTTTTGTTGGAAGGGGGAAGTTTTAACGTAATGTCAGAGGTGTATTTTTTGATGTGTGTTAGGCTGAGGGGATTAGTTCGTCATTCAGTTTCAGTTGCTCAGTGGCAATTCGGGAATGAAATTGTTGCAGCAGTTTTGAACTAATAAAGAACTATTTGACAGAAGGCCAATCATTTCCTTCCTATTTTTAACTGCTATCCAATACAACAGTTTCCTTTTGAAGCACATCTTAGTAGAAGTTGAAACATTTCAATGACATAAATTCAAATTATTGCTTCTCATTAATAAAACATTTTACATAATTCCACCGTCCTCCTAAACCTCTTGCACGTCTTCTCTCCTGTCAGTTGCCCATTTTACACATTCTCGTTCCCAAATCATTTTCCTCCTTACTCTACAAATTCTCAACTTTTTATTCTATCCTTACACCTTTCACATCATTTCCACAACTCTCTACTTTCAACTGAGGACACTGCCTCATACTTGTCTGAGAAAATAAAAGCCATCAGAAATTGCTCATTTTGGGGGTGCTGCAGGCCATGGTGGCCTTACAGGCCCGCGAGGAGGGCCCTTGTCCCTCTGCTCTGCCCTGCCTGCACTGGCACACCTGTCAGCTCCCCAGGAGCACGCAGAGATGCAGCACTGAGCCAGGTCTCAGGATCCCGCCTTCCGAGAAAATCTCTTCATGGGTGGAGAGGACCCCCAGATAAAAATTCAAACCTTCAACCTGTTCACTTTTACTCTCCCATCCAGCTTCTCTGGCCCACCATGCCTCTGACATTGTGCGCATCAAGGTCAATAACGACCTCTATACTGTCAAATCCATTGTGTACTTCGATCCTTATCTTACTTGATTCTTCAGCAGCATCTCTCTCCCTGGAAACTTTCTCCTCCTCTAGCTTCTGTGATGCCATTCTGTGCAGAAGAGAGTTAATAGAGCAGACCTGAGATGGCTATCCTTTGAAAGGGCTTGCAAGATTGGTTGGCTCTTTGAAAACTTGATTTTCAGTAGTATTCCTTTTTTCCCTGATAATAATGGCTTGCTGTGCCTAGACAGGGGGTGCCTACCTGATCATAACCCAAATAAAACTCCTGGGCACTGTGTCTCCAATGGGCTTCCTTGTACAGAAACATCACACATATATTAGTGTGTTTTCACTGATAGGGGAAGAGTGTGCTCTGTCTGACTCCTTACAAAATAAAGAAGAAGGTTTCTTTAAAGAAACCTACTCATGGATACTTCCAGACTCTACCTGTGTCTTTCTCCCTTCTGATCTACCAGTAGGTATTTACTATAGCACTGTAATAAATCTCAACCATGAGTACAATCAATATGCTGATTCCAGGGAACCTCCCAGTGAATATCCAAATGCAGAGGTGGTCTTCACCTCTCTGTCCTGGCTTTCCATTTCTCATATTCATTTATTGGTTTCTCCTGTTCTGTGCCACTTGGAGCCTCAAGGTTTTATTCTCTTCCCTATCTATACTGTTTTTTAGACAATCTTAATTGGTACCTTAACATTAAATATCATCCAAACACTGACAACTTCCAAATTTATATCTCCAGCCTAATTTCTACCACTAGCTCTAAAAACTGGTATTCAAAAGCCTTCTTGAAGCTTCACTTAGGATCCTGTAGGCAAACTTAGTATGGCCAGTATGGAATTCATGATTGCTTCTTCACAAACCTGGTCCCCTCCTCTGTTTTCCCCATCTCAGAGATAACTCTACCATACACGCTATTACCAAAGGCAGGAATGTGGGAGTCATCCATGACTCTTCCCTTGCTCTCACACCACATTCTATCATCAAATTTTATTAGTTTCACCTTCAAAATATCTCAAATCTGACTACTTTTCACTATTTCACCTTGATACAACTCATCATCATCTTTCACTGGACTACTGAAATAGCTTCCTAATTAGTTTCTCTACTTCCATTCTTTTCTTACCCTTGTTATGACCTATTCTCCATTCAGAGTGAGAGAAATCCTTCAAAGTTCAAATCAAATGATACCATTTTCCTGATTAAAAACTTGTCTATTGGTTTCCATTGCACTCAGAGTAAGTCTAAATTCTTGACTCACTTATTTGGTTAGAAGAAAAAGTAGGTGCTCTTGCATGAAACAAACAAAAAAACTTGGCTTGATCAAGAAACAAAGAAGGCCAGAGTACCTAGAGCAGAATGGAAGAGGGGAGGATCAAGATATAAGATGAAATATTAAGAGAGAAAGTGGTCTTTTTTGGCAGGCCTGTTTTCTAGTATTTATTACACAAATTTGTGCTGCCACACAGAAACAAAAGTCATAATAATGTTCTCTAATGAACTGATCATTTATAAAATGAGTCCCAACTCAAATATTTTTCCATACAAAACACTAGTACTTATTTTCCCTACCCTATCTCAGTCACTTGCCCCTCAGCTGACATCCTCATTGGTTTGAGCTTTGACACTGAGGAAATATTCCCAAGTATCAATCAAGTACAAATCAAATGAATCAAAATAATTTAACTGCACATTTTGCTACAAGTGTAAGAACATGAGGTTGATGAAAGTGATGTTAAAGAATTCTTTAAATCACACACAAGGCTGTTAGCAAGTAAGACTGAAGTTATACCAGTTAACCATAGGATCAGAGAAAATCAAAAGCGACTGTTTCAAAAAAGTATAATTTGAATATCAAGCAATTAAGGGAAGTGATTAGGAAAACTGATGAGGCTCTTAACAATTTTGGTAAAAATGACTTCCTGCCTACTAAGAGAGCAAAAAAAGGGGGCCACAGACTAAGAGAAAATACTTGCAAGTTACATATATGGTACAGGGTTTATTCCCAGTATCTGTACAGACCTTTCAAAACTTAATAAGAAAACAAGTAAGGCTCCAAAAAATTGGAAAAAAGGATGTTAACAGGCACTTCACCAGGAAAGATACATGAATGCTAAGTTAGCACTCAAAAATACATCCATCATTATTAGGTATTAGGAAAACGCATATTGGAAGCACAAAGAGATACTATTACACTCCTCCTAGAAAGGCTAAAGTTAAAAAGACTGACCATACCAAGCAGGCAAGGATGTGGAACAACTAGTAGTCTTGTACACTACAGGTAAAAATGTAAAATGACAGAACCACATTGGAAAATAGCTTGCAGTTTCTTAAAAGTTATACATATACCTACCATATGATCCAGCCTGTCTTCTCCCAAGTATTTGCCCATGAGAAATGGAAATATATGTCCACAAAAGCCATATACATTCATATTCATATCAGTATTATTTGTATTAGCCAAAACTGTAAATAACCAAAATGTCTATCAACAGGTGTATGGATAAGGAAATTGGAACACTAATCAGCAGTTGCTTGAGAGAAAACTATAAAATCACACCAACATGATGAAGATCAAGTGTGGTCACTTGATCCGCAATAGCAGCAGCAGCTGGGAATATTTTAGAAAACCAAATTCACAGGCCCTACTCCAGATCTACTAAATCAGAAACTCTGAGGGTGGGAGCTCTCCAAACCACAGCTTTAGACTATTTGCTACAAGTATCTATGAGGGTTTTTGATGTCAGCTATGTTTACTATCAGTAACCAACTCTGCCTAGCTTAAATTGAAGATAAATTTACTAGCAACTATCAAGTAACTTATAGAGTTGATAAGAAACAGTAAGAAAGATTCCTAGGGAAGCAAGGAACCAACAGATTGAGGGTAACGGAAATAATCTGGTTAAGATGCTATTGCCACCAACAATATATGCCAACTCTTCTATTTGACATAGTGGTCACTGTAGGCAGCTGCTGCTCCAGACCACACAATCATGGATGCCAGGCTGCAGATCTATCAGAGATCAATATCATGCATCATCCCTTCATCTTGGTATCATTAGTTCCAGATTTAAAGTACACAGTGGCAACATCCAGATCATGAGGCTGTCAGCGGAATGGGTAGAGGGTGAATCTCACGCCTTAGTCTTCTAAAGTTAGAAGGAGGAGCCTACTTCTCACTAAGACCTAGACAATGAGAGGATTTCCCAAATCTAGCAAATGAGTTCAGATGCTGAGTAGTCAAAAACAATTACAGATGCCCACCATTCAAAGTTTTCTGAATAAAGTAAATTAGGTGTATTTTTAGGAGGACCATGTTCTAGCAGAATTAGTCAAATGTATTCTTTGTATTACTAATTATGGACTTAAGAAGCGTCCATAAAACTCACACTTTGTTCTTGGGAGCTATGTCTTTTCATTGGGGTATTGGTTCACAGTGGATCATAAAAGTGGATGGTGCTACCATGTTTGAGTAAGGACTAAAATGAAATGACTGCGTCAAATAATGCTACCTTGACTAGACTCTTGGTAGTTAGTCTTCAAGTGTTGTTATTTAAAACTGAATTAGCAACCTTTCATTTATGCAAGTGAGAGGGTTATCGTTTTTTTTTTATATTTTTACATTGTAGTACCTGCTTTGCTTGTTGGTGGTGTTTGCTTATTTAATACATTCTGTCAAGGACAGGAATTACATGCTGGGTTTTTTTTGTTTTGTTTTGTTTTGTTTTGTTTTTCCCTAGGGAGTGTGTCTTGGGTTTTTCCCTTATTATTTTCTTTACTTTTTTTTTTTTTCCTCCTCTTCTTTTTTTGGTGGTGGGGGTGGTTATGTTTAAATGAAGTTGCTTTTACAGCACCAAAGACTTAAGCATCCATTTCCTATATAAAAGGTAGCTACTTTTCTGCATAGACCTCAAGTATACTGTAGTATAGAGGTGGAATTTAAGGAAAGGTATTAAGCAGGCTTTGTTTTAGCTTATAAGCAAGTAATAAATTGTATCATGTATCTTGAATGTATCATAGATAAGCTGCTAAATAACGAATGCCACTTCAGATAGCTGTGAAATTAGGTGATTAACTAGTTGGTACTTAACCTATTAATTTCTGT
>PISW01008159.1:0-53916 GCA_004023785.1 Mungos mungo
AAACAGTAAAAATAGTAAGAAAGGAAGAATCAAGCTCTGCAGCGTGGATGGGCGTGGCTTGGTGCAGGTGGGTCAGGTCTCAGGGGCTGCTCTCTGAGGCCCCGCCTTAGTGGTTGCGGGGACAAGAATGGTGGTGCCCCAAGCCCCCCTCAGACCATGCGTTGCCAGCCACTCTCTTGAGTCCAACCTCCCCGGGCCACAGGCGGGTTAAATTCTTGGTTTTCCAAGTTCCGCCTGGTTTCTAAATCCTAGTCCACACACTTTAATGCCTCCACCACTGTCAATATGATCTCCAGCAGTTGGGTGGCTCTCTGGTTGGGACTGCACAGGGGAACTGGGGGGGCAGCCCTTCCCTGGCTCCATCTGAGGTCAGCAGGCTGCCGGGCCCACGGGAGAGCAAGCCCGTTGAGGGGGAAGAATTTCTCTCCCTGCGCTCAGTGGCTACACATGGAAAGTTTGTCTCTGCTGCAGGCTGAGGTCTTGTTTCAGCCTCTCCTTCTCTTCTCCTGGGCTCTGTACCAGCCTGCACGGCTGTCCCACGCAGCGTCCTGCCCTGCCGGTTCGCAAGCAGCCCTCCAAGGTTGTGTGCCAACCTGCATGGCCGCCCCGTGTGCGTGCAGTGCTGTGTCGTCCCTGGACACCCGGCTCTCTGTGGGCCCAGTGCCACATTTCTGGGCACTCTCTTTCCCAACTCCGCTTTGGTGTTCCCTCTCTCAAAGTCCCCGGTCCCCGTTCGCACTCACTCAGGCATCCATGAGGCTGTTATCAATAAGGGGTCAGTGTGAACACCTCCATTCTTGGAGATCAGAAAGTTGAGGCTTTTAATTCTTCTCAGTTTGATGGTTTTGGGCGTGCGGAGGAAACAGTGTTCCCTACTTCTCCGCCATCTTGCCTCTGCTGAATAATTCTTTTTATATGCTATTGAATTCGATTTGCTAGTATCATGTTGAGGTTTTTGCATCCATATTCATCAAGGATATTGGCCTGTAGTTCTCTTTTTGCTGGGTCTCTGTCTGGTTTGTGAATCAAAGTGATGCTGTCTTCTTTGAATGAGTTTTCCTTCTGTTTCTAGTTTTTGGAACAGCTTGAGAAAGGATAGCTATTAACTCTGCTTTAAGTGTTTGTGGAATTCCACAGGGAAGCCATCTGGCCCAGGACTCTTTGTTTCTTTTTAGTTTTTAAAAAACATTTATTTATTTTTGAGAGAGAGAGAGAGACAGATCATGAGCAGGGGAGGGTCTCTAGAGAGAGAGAGAGAGAGGAACACACAGATTGGAAGCAGGCTCCAGGCTCTGAGCTAGTTGTCAGCACAGAGCCTGACGCAGGGCTGAAACCCATGAACCGTGAGATCATGACCTGAGCCGAAGCTGGACGCTCAACCACCTGAGCCACCCAGGTGTCCCAAGGACTCTTATTTATTGAGAGATTTTTGATAACTGATTCAATTTCTTCAGTAGTTAAGGGTGTGTTCAAGTTTTCTATTTCTTCCCATTTGAGTTTTGCTAGTGTGTGTGCATTTAGGAATTTGTCCATTTCTTCCAGGTTGTCCAGTTTGTTGGCGTATAATTTTTCATAGTATTCCCTGATAATTGCTTGTTTTTCTGAGGAATTGTCTGTAGTAAATCCATTTTCATTCATGATTTTATCTATTTGTTTTCTCCCTTTTTGAGAAGGCTGGTTAGAAGTTGTCAATTTTCTTTATTTTTTTTTTTCAAAAAACCAACTCTTGGTTTCATCTTTTCTACTGATTTTTTTTGGACTCTATATTGTTTATTTCTGCTCTGATCTTTATTATTTCTCTTCTTCTGCTGGGTTTGGGGCGTCTTTGCTGTTCTGCTTCCAGTTCCTTTAGGTGTGCTGTTAGATTTCACATCTGGGATTTTTCTTGTTTCTTGAGATAGGCCGGGATTGCAACGTATTTTCCTCTTTGCATCCCAAAGGGTTTGGATTGTTGTATATTCATTTTGATTTATTTCTATATATATTTTAATTCTCTAACTGCCTGGTTGCCCCATTCATTCTTTTCTTTAAAAAAATTTTAATGGTTTTTATTTATTTTTGAGAGACAGACAGTGCGAGCAGGGGAGGGTCAGAGAGAGAGGGAGACACAGAATCCGAAGCAGGCTCCAGGCTCTAGGCTGTCAGCACAGAGCCCGACAAGGGGCTCGAACCCACGAACCGTGAGATCATGATGCCGGACGCTTAACCGACTGAGCCACCCAGGCGCCCCACCCCATTCTTTCTTTAGTAGGATGTTTTTTTAAAAAATAGTTTATTGTCAAATTGGTTTACATACAACACCCAGTGCTCTTTCCTATAAGTGCCTTCCACCAACTCTTTTCCCTTCTCCCCCTTCCCCTTCAACTCTCAGTTCATTTTTAGCATTCAATAGTCTCTCAAGTTTTGCATCCCTCTCTCTCCACCAACTCTCTTTCTCTCTTCCCCTCCCCCAGGTCCTCCATTAGGTTTCTCCTGTTTTCCTGTTAGACCTATAAGTGCAAACATATGGTTTCTGTCCTTCTCTGTCTGACTTATTTCGCTTAGCATGACACCCTCAAGGTCCATCCACTTTGCTACAAATGGCCAGATTTCATTCTTCTTATTGCCATGTAGTACTCCATTGTGTACATATACCACATCTTCTTGATCCACTCATCAGGTGATGGACATTTAGGCTCTTTCCATGTTTTGGCTATTGTTGACATTGCTGCTATGAACATTGGGGTACATGTGCTCCTATGCATCAGCAGTTCTGTCTCTCTTGGGTAAATCCCTAGCAATGCTATTGCTGAGTCATAAGTGAGTTCTATGGATAGTTTTTTGAGGAACCTCCACACTGTTTTCCAGAGCTGCTACACCAGTTTACATTCCCACCTGCAGTGTAGGAGGGTGCTCGTCTCTCCACACCCTCACCAGCATCTATATTCTCTTGATTTGTTCATTTTAGCCACTCTGACTGGCGTGAGGTGGTATCTCAGTGTGGTTTTGATTTGTGTTTCCCTGATGAGTGATGTTGAGCATCGTTTCATGTGCCTGTAGGCCATGTGGATATCCTTTTTGGAGAAGTGTCTGTTCATGTCTTCTACCCATTTTTTCACCGGGTTATTTGTTTTGTGGGTGTGAAGTTTGGTGAGTTCCTTGTATATTTTAGATACTAGCCCTTTATCTGAGAAGTCTTTTGCAACTATCTTTTCCCATTCTGTCGGTTGCCTATTAGTTTTCTTGATTGTTTCCTTTGCCTTGCAGAAGCTTTTTATCTTGATGAAGTCCCAAGAGTTCAGTTTTGCTTTCATTTCCCTTGCCTTTGGGGATGTGTCGAGTAGGAAATTGCTGCGGTGGAGGTCTAGGAGGTTTTTTCGTACTTTCTCCTAGAGGGTTTTGATGGTTTCCTGTCTCACATTCAGGTCCTTCAGCTATTGTGAGTTTATTTTTGTGTATGGTTTAAGAAAGTGGTCTCGTTTCATTCTTCTGCATGTTGCTGTCCAGTTCTCCCAGCACCACCTGCTAAAGAGGCAGTCTTATTTCCCATCGCATACTCTTTCCTGCTTTGTCAACAATTAATTGGCCATACATTTGTGGGCCCAGTTCTGGGTTCTCTATTCTATTCCATTGGTCTATGTGTCTGTTTTTGTGTCAGTAACATACTGTCTTGCTGATGACAGCTTTGTAGTAGAGGCTAAAGTCTGTGATTGTGATGCCTCCCGTTTTGGTTTTCTTCTTCAATATAACTTTGGCTATTCGGGGTCTTTTGTGGTTCCATAGGAATTTGAGGATAGTTTGTTCTAGCTTTGAGAAGAATGTTGATGCAATTTTGATGGGCATTGCATTGAATGTTAGATTGCTTTGGGTAGTAATGACATTTTCACAATGTTTATTCTTCCAATCCATGAACAGGGAATGTTTTTCCATTTCTTGGTGTCTTCTTCAATCTCTTTCATAAGTTTTCTATAGGTTCATCATATAGGTCTTTTGCATCCTTTGTTAGGTTTACTCCTAGGTATTTGATAGTTTTTTGTGCAATCGTGAATGGGATCAGTTTCTTGATTTCTCTTTCGGCTGCCTCATTTTTGGTGTATAGGAATGCAACAAATTTCCGTACATTGATTTTGTACCCTGCAACTTTACTGAATTCATGGATCAGTTCTAGAAGGCTTCTGGTGGAGTCGATTGGGTTTTCCATGTAGAGTATCATGTCATCTGCAAAAAGTGAAAGTTTGACTTCTTCTTTGCCAATTCTGATGGCTTTTATTTCCTTTTGTTGTCTGATTGCTGATGCTAGGACTTCCAGCACTATGTTAAACAGCAGCGGTGAGAGTGGACACCCCTGTCGTGTTCCTGATCTTGGGGAAAGTTCTCAGTTTTTCCCCTTTGAGGATAATATTGGCTGTGGGCTTTTCATAAACTGCTTTTATAATGTTTAGGTAAGTTTCTTCTATTCCGACTTTCTCAAGGGCTTTTATTAAGAAATGGTGCTGTATTTTGTCAAATGCTTTTTCTGCATCTTTCAACAGGATCATACGGTTTTTATCCTTTCTTTTGTGAATGTGATGGATCACATTGATGGATTTGTGAATATTGAACCAGCCCTGTAACCCAGGAATAAATCCCACTTGATCATGATGGATAATTCTTTTTATATGCTGTTGAATTCGATTGGCTAGTATCTTACTGTGTATTTTTGCATCTGTATTCATTAACGATATTGGTCTGTAGTTCTCTTTTTTTGCTTGACTTTGTCTGGTTTGGGTATCAAGGTGATGCTGTCTTCATAGAATGAGTTTGGAAGCTTTCCTTCTATTTCTATTTTTTGGAATAGTTTGAGAAGAATGGGTATTAGCTCTTCTTTAAGTGTCTGGTAGAATTCCCCTGGGAAGCCATGTGGCCCTGGGCTCTTATTCGGTGGGAGATTTTTGATAACAGATTCGATTTCTTCACTGGTTATTGATCTATTCATGCTTTCTATCTCTTCCCGTTTGAATTTTGGCAGTGCATGTGCATTTAGGAATTTGTCCATTTCTTCTGTGTTGTCCAGTTTGTTGGCATATAGTTTTTCATAGTAATCTCTGATGATTGCTTGTATTTCTAAGGGATTGGTTGTAGTAGATCTTTTTTCATTCATGATTTTGTCTATCTGGGTGCTCTCTCTGTCTTCTTTCTGAGGAGCCTGGCTAGAGGTTTATTGATTTTGTTTATTTTTTCAAAGAACCAACTCTTGGTTTCGTTGATCTGCTCGACTGTTCTTTTGGATTCTATATTGTTTATTTCTGCCCTGATCTTTATTATTTCTTTTCTTCTGCTGGGTTTGGGGTGCTCTTGCTGCTTCCCCTCTAGTTCCAGTAGGTGCTCTGTTAAATTTTGAATTTGCGCTCTTTCTAGTTTGTTGAGATTGGCCTGGATTGCAATATACTTTCCTCTTAGGACTGCCTTTGCTGCATCCCAGAGATTTTGGATTGTTGTATTTTCATTTTCGTTCGTTTCCATATATTTTTTAATTTCTTCTCTAATTGCCTGATTAACGCAATCATTCTTTCGTAGGGTGGTTTTTAACCTCCACATTTTTGGAGGTTTTCCAAACTTTTTCCTGTGGTTCATTTCACGTTTCATAGCATTGTGATCTGATAGTGTGCAAGGTATGATCTCTATTTGTTTATACTTATGGAGGGCTGCTTTATGCCCCAGTATGTGATCAATCTTGGAGAATGTGACATGTGCACTCGAAGAAGAAGGTGAATTTTCTATCTTCAGAATGCAGAGTTTTAAATATATCTATCAGTTCCATCTGTTCCAATGTTTCGTTCAGGTCCATTGTTTCTTTCATGATTTTCTGTCTGGTTGATCTATCCATTGCTGTCAGTGGAGTATTAAAGTCCCCTGCAATTAGCACATTTTTGTCAATAAGATTGTTTCTTTCTGTGATTAATTGTTTTATGTATTTGGGCACTCCCAAATTTGGTGCATAGATGTTTATAATTGTTAGCTCTTCCTGATGGAGAGTCCCTGTAATTATTATATAATGTTCTTCTTCATCTCTTGTTACTGCCTTTACTTTAAAGTCCAGTTTGTCTGATAGAAGTATGGCTATTCCAGCTTTCTTTTGGCGTCCAGTCGCATGATAGATATTTGTCCATCCCTTTACTTTCAACCTGAAGGTGTCTTCTGGTCGAAAATGAGTCTCTTGTAGACAACAAATAGATGGGTTTTGGGGTTTTTTTTAATCCATTCTGCTACCCTGTGTCATATTGTTGGAGCATTCAGTGCATTTACATACCATGTTATTATTGAAAAATGTGGGTTTAGAGTCATTGTGTTCTCCCTAGAATTCATGTTTATAGTGGTGTCTCTGGCACCTTGTATTCTTTGCAACATTTCCCTCATAGAGTCCCTCTTAGGATTTCTTGTAGGGCTGGTTTGGTGGTCATCTATTCTCTCAATTTTTGTTTATTTGGGAACACTTTTATCTCTCCTTCTATTTTGAATGACAGGCTTGCTGGATAAAGATTCTTGGCCGCATATTTTTTCTGTTCATCACATTGAAGATTTCCTGCCATTCCTTCCTGACCTGCCAGGTTTCATTAGATAGGTCTATAACCACTCTGATAGGTTTCCCTTTGTATGTGAGGGCCCTTTTCTCCCTAGCTGCTTTCAGAATTCTCTCTTTATCTTTATATTTTGCCAGTTTCACTATGATATGTCGTGCTGAAGGCCAATTCAAGTTACGTCTTAAGGGGGTTCTTTGTGCCTCTTTAATTTGAATGTCTATTTCTTTTCCCAGATTTGGGAAATTCTCAGTTATACTTTGGTCTAGTATCCCTTCTGGACCTTTCTCTCTGTCTTCCTCTTCAGGAATTCCTATGATACGGATGTTGTTCTGCTTGATTGTATCACTCAGGTCTCGAATTCTCCTTTCCTGCTCCTGGATTAATTTCTTTTTTTCAGCTTCCTCTTTTGCTATAACTATATCATCTAATTCACCTATTCTTCTCTCTGCCTCGTCAATCCTTGAGGTGGCTGCCTCCAGTTTGTTATTCACCTCATCTATAGCCTTTTTTAACTCATCACAGTGCATAGTCATTGTCTCAGTTGATTCTTTGATGCTTTTCTCAACCCCAGCGATTAATATTATGACAAGTTTTTTAAATTCTTGATCTGGTAGGTTGTCTAGATCTGCCTTGAGCAGTTCGGTGGCTGTGACTTCCCTCTGGAGGTTCTTCAGCGGGAGAGTTCCTTCGTTTTGTCGTTTTTGCTAGTTTTCTGTCTCTTGTCACCTTTAGAAAGCTCGTTGTGCACTGTGCACCTGTTAATATTTCTCTGCTAAAGGAGGCTTATTGATTCTCCAGGGCCTGTTGTTTCAGAAAATATTCTTTTAATGGTGTCTCTCGGTTTCTCTGGTTGTGCCTTTGCATATTTTATTTCCCTACTCAGGAATATTTGGGACTCGCTGTCATGCACACTTTGACTTGTTTCTTGGTGTAGCCCTAAGAAGGAAAACAGACAGACAAACACACGGGGAACAGTAACACACAAACACACAGACAAATCACACAAACAAACACATTAAAAGGGGGAAAGAAAATAAAGAGAATGGAGCAAAAAGAGAGGAAAAGAAGAGAGGAAGAAAAGAAAAAGAAAAAACAAGAAAAATAAATAAATAAATAAATAAAGGGGGTCAGAGACAACAAAGGACAGTGGACAGTGAACCATGGACTGAGGGGGGAGGGGGAGGGAGGGAGGGGGGATGGTCATGGTGGGGGGCACTTGTGGGGAGAAGCACGTGGTGTTATATGGAAACTAATTTGACAATAAACTATTATAAAAAAAAATAAATAAAAGTGTATGACCAGTTGAGGGGAGAGGTAGGGATGAGATATAGGAGAATATATCTGGATTGCATGAACATAAAAAAAGGGAGAAAGGAGAAAGGAAAATAAGGAGTAAAAATTTTTAAAAATTTAAGTAAAAAAAAGTAATAATAAAAATATGTATAGAAAAAGAAAAAAGAAAAAAATGAAGAAAAAAATTATAAAAACAAAACAACAACAAAAAAAAACAGCAGTTCCCCCTCATGGATAGGCATGGTTTGGTGTGGTAGATCTCCAAGGCTGCTCACAGAGGCTCGCCTTGGTGTCTGCAGAGATTAGATAGGTGGCACGCCAAGCTCTGCTGAACTACGAACTGTAGGCCACTCTAATGAGTCCGATCTCCTTGTGCCACGGTTGAGCTGAGTTGTATTTTCCAGGTCTGTCTCGGTTCAAAGTTCCAGTCCATGCACTTTTGTGCTACCACAGATGAGATGTATTTGCTTTGGTGGCTGGCTTCTTAGGGGGAGGAATCGGTTTGACTTGGCTCAGCCAGGCATTTCTGCTGCCCTTGCCTGAGGCGAGATGTGCAGCAGGAGGTGAAGTGAGCGCAGTCACAGACCCAACCCCCAGCCGGGATTGCGTTTGTGTTGGGGGAGGAATGAGTGCGCAGCTGTTGCCAGAGGCACCGGGAGCTGCTGGAAACGAGCTGGGAGCTCCTGCAGCCTGAGCTCGCACCCAGGTCTCCACTGCTGCCAACTCCCTGCAGGGATCGTGCAGAGGTGGGGGCTATTTTTTCCCTGTTGGCACCTGGGATTCAGGGTTCGTGTGGCCAATGCTGGGGGCGAGATGTGCTGTGGAAATGAGGTGCGTGCTCTCACTCCCAAAACCGAGGTCGAAGTGAGCACCCCTGACATCGCTGCTGCCGTGGTCGCTGACTCCTCACCAAGATGGTGCAGGGCTGGAAGCTGTTCCTTCCCTTGTGCCACCTGGGTTCGGATTTAGGCTACCCAGCAGTTATCTATGGAGTGAGCTTCTCTCTTCAAGCATGGTTAAGCATTCTTTACCTCTTCCCCAGAGACAGTGCTATGAGCGTGTTCAGTCTCTCTGTCTCTTCCCTTTGTCTCTCGGGCTCCGCGTGCTTGCCCCGCGTTGGGCTGGGGCTCCCACCTCCCCTGCCCATCTCGGGCTGGCCCATTTTCCAATCTCCCCAGTTCGCACTCACTCACTCAGGTATCCTTCAGGTTCTCTTCCTTCTGGAGTCCATATTTTCTCCTTCTGCTCTTGCAGATGAGAGTAATGTTCTTCTCAGTTCAATCGATGGGGCAGACGAGGTTTACAGTGCTCCCTTCCTCTCCACCATCTTGTCTCCTCTCAGTAGGATGTTCTTTAACCTCCATGTTTTTGGAGGTCTTTCAGACTTTTTCCTGTGGTTGATTTCAATTTTCATAGCATTGTGATCTAAAAGTGTACGTGATATGGTCTCAATTCTTTTACATTTATGGGGGGCTGCTTTATGAACCAGTATGTGATCAATCTTGGAGAATGTACCATGTGCACTTGAGAAGAAAGTGTATTCCATTGCTTTGGATGTAGAGTTCTAAATATATCTGTTAGATCCATCTGGTCCAATGTGTCATTCAGGGCCATTGTTTCTTTACTGATTCTCTGTCTAGATGATCTACCCATTGCTGTAAGTGGAACATTAAGGTCCCCTGAAATTAGCAGAGTCTTATCAATGAGATTGCTTATGTTTGTGATTGTTTTATATATTTGGGTGGTACCCAATTCGGTATAGATATTTATAATTGTTAGCCCTTCCTGATAGATAGACCCTGCAATTACTATATAATGCTCTTCTTCATCTCTAGTTACAGCCTTTAATTTAAAGTCTAGTTTGTCTAAGTATGGCTACTCCAGCTTTCTTTTGACTTCCGGTAGCATGATAGTTGTCCATCCCCTCACTTTCAATCTGAAGGAGTCTTGAGGTCTAAAACGAGTCTCTTGTAGACAGGAAATAGATGGGTTTTGTTTTTTTCTGCTCTGATCTTTCAACAATCCATTATGATACTGTTTTTTGATTGGAGTATTTAGTCCATTTAAAATCAGTGTTATTATTGAAAAATATGGGTTTAGAGTCATTGTGTTGTCTGTAGGTTTCATGCTTGTAGTGATGTCTCTGGTACTTTGTGTTCCTTGCAACATTTCACTCACAGAGTCCCACTTAGGATCTCTTGTAGGGCTGGTTTAGTGGTGATGAATTCCTTCAGTTTTTGTTTGGGAAAACCTCTTTCTCCTCTTCTATTTTGAGTGACAGGCTTGCTGGATAAATGATTCTTGGCTGCATATTTTTTCTGTTCATCACATTGAAGATCTCCTGCCATTCATTTCTGACCTGCCAAGTTTCTGTAGATAGGTCTGCTACTACCCTTGTGTGTCTACCTTTGTATGTTAAGGGCCATTTATCCCTAGCTGCTTTCAGAATTCTCTTATATTTTGCCAGTTTCACTATGATATGTCTTGCAGAAGATCGATTCAAGTTACATCTGAGAGGAGTTCTGTGTTCCTCTTGGATTTCAATGTCGGTTGCCTTCCCCAGGTTGGGGAAGTCTTCAGCTATGATTTGTTCAAGTACACTTTCAGTCCCTCTCTCTCTCTTCTTTTTCTGGAATTCCTATGATACAGATATTGTTCCATTTGATTGCATCACTTAGTTCTCTAAATCTCCTTTTGTGATCCTGGATCATTTTATCTCCTCTTTTTCAATAATTTTATCTTCTAATTCACCTATTCTCCCTCTGCCTCTTCAATCCACGTTGTGGCTGCCTCCATTTTATTCTGCACCTCCTTTATAGCTTTTTTAGTTCAACATGACTATTTTTAAGATCCTTGATCTCTGCAGCTATGGAGTCTCTGCTGTCTTCTATGTTTTTTTTTTTCTCAAGCCCACTGAATAATTTTATGACTATTATTCTAAATTCTTCTTGTTTTTTTTGCTCATATATGTTTTGGTTAATTCTTGAGCTGTTACTTCTTTCTGGAATTCCTTTTGAGGAGAATTCTTCTGTTTCATCATTTTGGCTAGTTTTTTGGTCCCTTGTAAGTTTTAAAAGCTTGTTATGTGCTCTGCACCTGTGAGCACTGCTATTTTATTTTTTAACATAGTTTATTGTCAAATTGGTTTCCATACAACACCCAGTGCTCTTCCCCACAAGTGTCCTCCTCCATCACCACCACCTCTTTTCCCCCCTCTCCCTTCCCTTCAACCCTCAGTTCATTTTCAGAATTCAATAATCTCTCAAGTTTTGCGTCACTCTCTCTCTCCCCAACTCTTTCCCTCTTCCCCTCCCCCTGGTCCTCCATTAGGTTTCTCCTGTTCTCCTGTTAGACCTATGAGTGCAAACGTATGGTATCTATCCTTCTCTGCCTGACTTATTTCACTTAGCATGACACCCTCGAGGTCCATCCACATTGCTACAAATGGCCATATTTCATTCTTCCTCATTGCCATATAGTACTCCATTGTATATATATACCACATCTTCTTGATCCATTCATCAGGTGATGGGCATTTAGGCTCTTTCCATGATTTGGCTATTGTAGAAAGTGCCGCTATGAACATTGGGGTACATGTGCTCCTGTGCATCAGCCCTTCTGTATCCTTTGTGTAAATCCCTAGCAGTGCTATTGCTGGGTCATAGGGGAGTTCTATCTCTTGTCTGTTGTGAATATTCCTGCAATGAACATGGGAGTGCAGATATCATTTTGGGATCTTGATTTCAATTCTTTTGTATATATACCTACAATTGGGATTGCTGGATCATATGGAAATTCTATTTTTAATTTTTTGAGAAACCTCAGTGTTTTCCATAGAGACTGCATTATTTTTACCTTCCTAAAGATAATATACAAGTGTATCAATTTCTCTATATCATCATAAATACTAGTTATATTTATTTTTATGTAGTAACCACTTTAACAGGTGTGAAATACTCACTCATGGTTTTGATTTGAATTTCCCTGATTTTCAGTTACACTTTCCCTCTTTTCATACATGTTGGGCATTTTTAGGTCTCCTTTGGAGGAAAGTCTGTTCAGTTTCTTTGTCTATTTATCAATCAGGTTTTTTCTACTCAGTTCTATGATTTCTTATATATTTTTATATTAAGTGCTTATTAAATATACAGTGTGCAAATATTGCTTCCCAATCTGTAGTTGACCTTTTTCAATCAACTGATTTTCTTTGCCATGCAGAGGCATGTCCCATTTGTGTCCCATTTGTTTATTTTTGCTTATTTGGTCTGTTCTTTTGATGTCTTATCAAAAAGAAAATCATTTCAAAAAATAATCATTGCTATGGCCACTGTCAAAGATCTTTTCTGTTTTCCCCTAGTAGTTTTATGGTGTTGGGTTTTATTAAGTCTTTCATACATTTTGCTTTGATTTTTGTGTCTTCTGTAAAATAGTGGCCCAGTTTCATTTTCTAGGTGGATATGAATTATCATAGTGCCCTTGTTGAAAATTATTTGAATTTATAGGCTTAGGGTGGTTTTTTTTTTTTTAAAATGAGTTTTCTATCTTGTTCATTGCTCTATTTGATGCCAGAACTGTACAGTTTTGATAACTCTAGCTTTGTAATATAATTTGATATGAGGAAGTGAAATGCCTCTAGTATTGTTCTTTTTACTCAGTATGTCTTTGGCTATTTGGGGTCTTTTGTGGTTCCATACGAGTGTTAGAATTGTTCTTTTGTATTTCTGTTAAAAAAAGACGTTGAAGTTTGATAGGGATTGCATGCTGTTTTGTGTAGTACGGAAATTTTAATAATATTCTTCTAATCCACGAAGATGGGATAGCTTTCCACTTATTTGGGTCTTCTTCAATTTCTTTCATCAATGTTTAATACTTTTCAGTACACATATCTGGCAGGTACAGTATTCTTGTTTGGCCACCCCATCCTAGTACTTTAAATATATCCCTCCATTCTCTTCTGGCCTACAAGACTTCTGCCAAAAGTTCACGGAGAGTCTTACTGGAATTCACTTTTAACGTGACAAGTCACTTTTTTCTTGCTACTTGTCAAAAATTCCATTGCCTATAACTTTTGACAATTTGATAAGTATGTGTCTCAGTGTGAATATTTTTGGGTATTTTGGGCTTCCTGATTCTGGATATCTCTTTCTTCCTCCAGATTTGAGAAGTTTTAAGCCATTATTTCCTTGAAAAGCTTTTCAGGCCCTTTCTTTGTGCCTTCTGGTGCTCCCATAATGCATATATTGGTGCAGTTGACGTGTTCTGTAAGTTCCTTAAGGAAGCTTCACCTTTCTTTTTTTTCCTTTCTCCTTTCCTTTCTTTTTATTCCTTTTCTTTCTCCCTTTCAGCCCTCTTGGCTTCTCTGAATAATGTGCAATGACTTGCCTTGGAGCTTGCTGGAACATGATTTCTCTAGGTTTTTGTTGACCCCCCCCCCCACGTTGAATTTTTCAGTTCAATCTTGAGCTCTAGGATTTCTGATTCTTCAGAAGTTCTCTTTTGTCAGAGATTAACTGAACATATAAGCATGTATTTATTTTTGGGCTCTTTATTCCATTACATTGATCTTTTTGTGTGTGTGTGTGCCAGTACCATGCTGTTTTAATTATTATAGCTTGAAATCTGGGATCATGGTGCCTCCCCACTTTGTTCTGTCTCAAGACTGATTTGGCTTGCAAGCTTTATATCAAGAGAGGAAGCATTTGTATTTCATTCTATAGTCATTGAGCTAGAAGAGTTTGAAGCTAGATCCTCAACCCCATCTGAAGCAGCATATTTATAGCTTTGGATTTCCAAGTAGGAGTAAATTAGGTTTTATTTTCTGAAAATGAGTGGGCTCTGTCACCTGGAATGCACTTAGTACTCGAGTATTGTCACCTTTTATGTTAATCTAGGAAAGGAGAAAAAACTTGGTAGAGATAGATGGAGAGAGCCTTTAGTATGGAGGTAGGTCAGGAGTGGATTTATAAGACAAAAACGGGGGTAAGTGTTATACATAGGAAAAACTGGGGCACCTGGGTGCCTCAGTCAGTTAAGCTTCCAGATTCTGCTTAGGGCATGATCTTGCTGTGCTTGGGCTCGAGCCCCACATCGAGCTTTGTGCTGACAGCTCATAACCTGGAGACTGCTTCAGATTCTGTGTCTCCCTCCTCCTTCACTCCTCCATCTCACATGCATGCTCTCTCTGTCTCAAAAATAAATACTAAAAAAAATTTTAAACATGGGAAGAAGTCTAAGAATGGTCAAAAACATCTGGGCTGGACCGTAGGATCAAGAATGCCATCAAAAATTGAATGAGAAATCTAAGATGATATGCAGTTATGATGGTACGTATCAGGTTTTGCTTTCTTCATAATCAAATATCCATGGACTTAAAAACATGAAACTGGGCAGGAGATATTTTTGCTAAATGAATGATACCCCTCAAGGCCATCCCTCCTCTAGTGCTAGTGGAAACACAAAATGGTATAGCCACTCCACAAATAGTTGGATTCTTTCTCAAGAATTGACCAACATATACACTTATCATGTGACTTAGCAATTGTATTTCTGGCACTTATCCCAGCGTATAAAAGTATATGTCCAAATTGAGGCGCCTGTGTGGCTTAGTATTTGACTCTTGATTTTGACTGAAGCCATGATCGCATGGTTCAGGAGTTGGATTCCCCATCAGACTTTGTGCTGACAGCATGGAGCCTGCTTGAGATTCTGTTTCTGTCTCAAAAACAACACTTTAAAAAATATACATCTAAATAAATTCCTGTGTAGGATTGTTAACATCAGCTTTATTTGTAATAGCAAAAAAAAAAAAAAACACCCACTCCAGATGTCTTTTAATAGATGACTAAAACAGGGACACCATGGGTTACTACTCAGCAACTTAAAAAACTGATACATGTAAAAATTTGGATGTATCTCCAGGGTACTATATGGAATGAAAACAGCCAATACCAAAAAGTATATATTACGTTGTTTAATTTACATAATTCTCAATGACAAAATAAGTATGGTGAATACATTAGTGATCATTGAGTTATAGATGGGCCTGGGAGAGGTGTGGGTATGTCTATTAAGAAGTAGCATAAGGAAGATATTTGTGTTGGTCTATGAAATTACATATGTGGGCGCCTGGGTGGCTCAGTTGGTTAAGCATCCGACTTTGGCTCAGGTCAGATCTCAAATTCGTGGGTTCTAGCCCCATGTTGGGCTCTGTGCTGACAGTTAGCTCAGAGCCTGGAGCCTGCTTCCAGTTCTGTGTCTCCTCCTCTCTCTGGCCCTCTGTCTCTCTCTGTATCAAAAATAAATAAAACATTAAAAAATTAAAAAAAAACTACATATGTGATAAAAATTTCACAGAAGTACAGATTTTTTTTGTGTGTGATGTTTTCCTGGCTTAGATGTTGCACTGTAGCTATGAAGGTATAATATTTAGGGGAAAAGTAGATAAAGAACACATAGAATACAAAAGTAGATAAAAAGCAATGATATCTCTCTCCAAACTAAGAAGTTACAAAATAGGTAATCCAGAGTATCTAACTAACCAAATATGCTGGGAGTTACTAGCACTCTGGGCAATCTGAGTCCTCGGCAGGAGTAAGAGGAAAAGAAGGTAAGGCGTGTACCCCCTGATCTATCCTTTTTTGTGGTACTGTCAGGCCCATTTCAGTCTTTATTCTGAAAATAACCTGTCGTCTCAAACATCGAATAGGGGGCAGTCAAGAAATATTTATAACTTTGATATAAAACACAAGACTTGGAAACAAAACAATCCATTTCTCTTGATTATAACCTTGCAACGCCAGAACCATGTCCCCTCATCCTTTCTCAGCATTGGTGCTTTTGTGAAGCCAAACATAAACTAACAATTGTGATGTAGCTGGACATTTTGTTCTCCTTTGAGGAGAAGGAGCTATTTTGGAGGACTGGCTCATTCAGCGCTCAGGCTTCCGTTCTTAATGAAGAAATTGATGACTCTTCCTTACATTGCCCCCAAGGTCCTGGAGAAAGAAAACAGTAGTGAGTACAAGCACTGTATGCAACTGGTGCTCTAGTTCTAATTAAGTTTGAGCAATTAACATCTGTGTAACTCTGCAATTCTGATGTTCTATATGCCTAAGTTTACAAATCTGTAAAATGGAAATTATAGAAGTAACTACAACATAAGGCGGTTATGAAGATGTTATCAGGGAAGGTAGCTAATGTAATTTTTGTGAACTTAACATTTAACACCATTTTGCTTGGTTCACATAAAATCTAGTGGGGCGGGGGGGTGTTCTGCTAATTGCATATATTTAAATATGATTTATGGTAAAAACCACCTATTCTGAGGCTCTACATTCCATCATGTATGGATACATTTCCCATTGGTGAGTGGGGGGGGGGGGCTACCCTAAAAGACAAAAAGCATCCCTTTTGTGTCATTCTGCTTTGAAGTGATACCAGCTTTTCATCGGCAGATTCCATTGACCAAACCAAGGCTCATGGCCTCAGAGGCAAAGGGATTGGGAAAGGTAGTGCCTACATGGGCAGCTACTTTCTAGAAACAGTTCTGCATTATGAAAGATAACTTGAGATTTCCGGGATCAGTTGTCCAACCCTTCCACTCAAATAGATTGGTTACCAGAAGAACCTAGGACATAGGGAAAGGGTTAGATGGTTAGATGTACCTTGGCTACTGTTTTTGTCCCAGAATGGTTGCATGTAGTACAGTTTATAGTGGTTTCATTCCTTTCTACACTCTCAACACCACCTGCTCTTTTGGAAATTCTAGTTTGAGAACTCTAACCTGGACCAGTGTCTGAAAGTTGATGAGGAGTAGCTTTTGCCTAGATGGGCACTCCCAGAGTCAATCCAATTGTGTATGGTCCCTAAGTCGGAGATGAGTAAAGATGTCTATCTCTACATATGGTAGATGTTGATGAGATGTGGGAGGTGTCCTGTTGGCGTCAGCTTTTGTGGAAATAATTTTCATGTAATAAGCACACACTATGCTGTTGAAGAATGTGCCTAAATACAGCCATACAAGATGTAGTGTTAGGATGACATTTTAACTCCTTGATATTGCCTTATCCTAAAATTGGAGAAACCATTGGATAAAATACACTGATGTAGCCAACCCTTATTAAACACATACATCATGCCAGACCCTATTCTAGATACTTTTTACTTTATTCTCACAGTTCAGTAAGCCACCTACTATTGTTACCCAGTTTGATGAGTAAGGTACTGAGGCAAAGAGTGGTTAAGAACTTGTCGTGGTTACCCAGCCAATAGCAGGCAGCCCGACTGAGAGTCCAGCTCTCTTAGCCACCCCCTCATACTACCTCTCATGAATGTCTTTGTATGAGGAAGGGAAGAGATATCTAGGAGAGAAGAGGGAAATATGGCTAACTCTAGGAGGGGCGGAGAAAGAATTACCCTCTGAAGCTCTTCATAGTAGAAATGACTCTATGCCTCTTCCATCCATCCAAGAGTGTCATCAAACCAAGATCCATAATTTATTATGGTCCTAAGTTAAAGAACAAATGAAAAGGATTATTTGCTCATAGCCATATTTCAGGAATATTTATAGTCATTCCTTCAGTAGTGGGATAAGATTTATTTTGCAGAATAAAGAACTAAAATAGTCCATCCCTCCAGAAGTTGATTATTTATGCAATCATTTTAAAATGAACTTTTCCATGTGCCAAGCAATACTGATACAACTCATTTTGCCTTTTATATATTTTTAAAATTTTTTAATAGTTTATTTTCAAATTGGATTCCATATAACACCCAGTGCTTCTCCCCACAAGTACCCCCTACCATGACCACCACCCCCTTCCCTCCCTCCCCCTCCCCCTTCAGTCCATGGTTCATTTTCAGTATTCAATAGTCTTTCATGATTTGTGTCCCTCACTCTCCCCAGCTCTCTTTCCTTCTTCCTCTCTCCATGGTCCTCTGTTAGGTTTTTCCCGCTAGACCTATGAGTGCAAACATATGGTATCTGTCCTTCTCTGCTTGACTTATTTCACTTAGCATGACACCCTCGAGGTCCATCTACTTTGCTACAATGAAATATGGCCAGTTGTAGCAAAGTGGATGTCATTTAGATTTTCAAGATATATTTGGTTAAGTGCTCCTAAATTTCATGTAATCAGTTTTTAATGTTTATTTTTGAAAGAGGGACACACAGTGCGAGCAGAGGAGGGACAAAGAGAGATGGAGACACAGAATCCAAAGCAGATTCCAGGCTGTCAGCACAGAGCCAGATGCAGGGCTCAAGCTCACAAACCATGAGATCATGACCTGAGCTGAAGTCCAGCTGTTAACCAACTGAGCCCCCCAGGCACCCCTGTATTTACTCAGTTTTGAAGTAGCTTCCAACTAGGGACTTTAATACCCATCCTTACACATGATAATGTTTTTTTTTTTTTCAAGCAAGAGTGTATGTGATAGGAAACTAAGTAAAAAGGTAATTGGGGGGGGATTTACTTTAATGATAGACTCATTCGTAAAGGTGCTGGAACAATTTGGTTTCCATTTGGAAAAATTAAGATCTGTTACACAATACGTAAGAATAGTGGATCAGTGACCTAAGTATAACAAAAGTAACTGTACATGTGTGAGAAGACAAAATGAATAAATTCCTGTTCAGCTTCCTCTTGGAAAAAGACTTGCTCAGTAGCATTCAAAATCTAGACATAATCAAGACTAAAACTGAAGAAACCCAAACTACCAATTTGACATAATGGCCTTATTTAATCCTTAAATATCAGATACAAGATTCTACCCTCCCCTATTTGCCTAAAAACAGGAAATAAATGTTCAAAAGGTGCCCCTCATCTCTATCAGGGAGGGCAAAAGTTAACCAGAACCAACATTAGACCCTTCTATCACCTAGAGACAGCACTAGAGGAATCTACACAACAAACTAGCCATCATCTACCATTGTTTGCTATATATTTACCTTCCTTTGTTGCCCTTGGATCACCAAAACCATTTTCTCTGGTCGTCTTATTCCTCTACAAATTTATTGTTCTTGGTTGAAGATTCTACATAAGCCTGAGTTTTAAGTATTGTGAGTCATTCATACCTGAATTTCTCCCATGTATATTGGAGACACATGACTATTATGTGTGCTATTTTCTTAATCTGTCACTTATTAGAGAACTCCAACCAAGAACTCAAGATGAGTAGAGGAAAAAATAATCCTTCTCCAAGATCTCTACTTGTAGTGTAAATTGGAAAAGAAGGTAAAATTTTGCCTCTCTCTTCCCAATTCAGATTGCTGGGGGCAGTGGGGGAAGCATTTGGACTGTGACTTGTGTAAGTTTGGTTTTGAACGTCTTTTACCATCCTGGTACAGCAATTACTTTTCTGTTTGTCTCATTCGGTGAGTGGACACTTGGCTTGACTTTCAGCCTCCTGCAGCATGCAGGTCGCAGGGACTCCATCGACAGGTGGCTAATCATCAGGTTGGTAGCCTGATAAATAGGTATAAACAAATGTAGTTGCACCATATTTGCAGGTAACATCTACAATAGTATTCAGTTCCTCAGGGCAGCTTTTCTTTCTTTGGGTATTTTTGGAGACAACTCTAGATCTTGGGAGAGCCCTATGTTTTTGCTACCTCTTGGACCCACAGGTAAGCCGTACAAGGCTTATTTGTTTTCAGTAACTTGGAGTAAATATACATTTGATTTTCTTTAAAAGAAAATAAGGAAAAGGTGAGAAACTCGAATAATAGCATAGAAACACAAAGCATCATTTGAGACTATTTTGAACAATTATATACAACAAATTGGATAACCTAGAAAAACTGGATAAATTTTTAGAAGTATACAATCTACTAAAACTAAATTATGAAGAAAAAGAAAATACAAACAGTAGTGAATAAGGAGATTAAGAAAACAATCTAAAACCTTCTAACAAAGAAAAGCCCAGGCCAAGAAACCTTCACGGTGAGTTCTACCAGACAAAAATACTTCTAAACTCCTTTTACAAGGCAAGCATTACCCTCCTACCACTGCCAGATAAACAAAGACATAAAAATCTTCAACAAAAAATACTATCAAACCAAATTCAGCAGCATATTAAAAGGATCACATATCATAATCAAGTGGGATTCATCCCTGGGATACAAGGATGGTTCAATATAGTATGCAAATAAAGGGTGATATACCACATTAGTAGAATGGGAAAACCATTTCAATAGATACAGAAAAGTATTTGACAAAATATTATCTCCTTTCATGATAAAAAAAAAAGGAGAAATGTGCCTTGTCATACTGAGGCTATATATTATAGGCCCACAGCTATCACACTTAATGATGAATAGCTGAAAGCTTTTCCTCGAAGGTCCGGAAAAAACAAGGATTCCCACCCTTACCACCTTTATTCAACATAGTCCTGGAAGTCCAGAGCAATTAGTTAGGCAATATCTGTTTACAGATATTATTTTATGTGTAGAAATTCCTAGAATATACAAAAAAAAACCAGAACT
The DNA here is from genome assembly GCA_004023785.1 of Mungos mungo. Taxonomy (NCBI): domain Eukaryota; kingdom Metazoa; phylum Chordata; class Mammalia; order Carnivora; family Herpestidae; genus Mungos; species Mungos mungo. The sequence goes on from PISW01008159.1 coordinate 20,314, forward strand.
AATCAATGAATTCAGTAAAGTTGCAGGATATCAAAGTCAACCTACAGAACATGGTTGTTTTTCCGATACATTAACAAAATGTCTGAAAAAGAAAACAACCCCATTTACAACAGCAAAAATATTAAAATATTTAGGTGTAAACTTAACCATGGAGGTAAAAGATCTGATACTTTCATCAAAGACTTTTAAGTAATTGAAGACACAAATAAATGGAAAGATGTCTTGTATTCATGGATCAGAAGAACATTGTTAAAATGTTCATACATCCCACAGCCATCTATCAATGCAGTTAATTATAGTTTTATTTTTCATAGAAATACAAAAAAAAAATCCTACAAATTGTATGGAGTCACAAAAGACCCTGAATAGCCAAAGCAATTTTAATAATAAAGACAGAGGCATCACACTTCCTGATTTCAAACTAGGTTACAAAGTTATAGTTAACACAACAGTATAGTACTGGCATAAAGAGACACATACACAAATGACACAAAATAGAAAGTCCAGAAATAAACCTAAGCATATATAGTCAACAAATTTTCAACAAGGGAGCCAAGAACCTCAATGGGGAAAAGATGGTCTCTTCAATAAATATTCAGAGAATTGGATAACCACAGAGGAATGAAATTGGACATTTATCTTAAATCACTCACAAAAATTAACTCAAAAGACCTGAAACCGTGAAACTCCTAGAAGGAAACATCTCCTTGATATTGGTCTTACCAGAGGATTTTTTTTTTTTTGCATAAACAAGCAGCAAAATCAAAGAGAAGTAGGACTTCATCCAACTAAAAAGCTTTTGCACAACAGACAACCAGCAAAATGAAAAGACAACCTACATAATGGAAAAAAATATTCATAAATCACATATATGATCAGGGGTTAATATCTAAAATATATAAGTAACTCCTACAGCTGAAAAACCAACCTGATATAAAATTGGGAAGACAAACTGCATAGACTTTTCTCCAAAGGATCAATAAACAGCCAACAGATTTATAAAAATGTGCTGAACAATTCGAATCTCCAGGGAAATGCAAATTGAAACCACAAGAAAGATTTCACCTCACACTTGTTAGAATGGCTACCATCAAAAAGACGAGAAAACAAGTGTTGGCATTATGCACAACTGCTGGGAATGTAAATTGATTGATAGAACTATCATAGAAATTTGTATAGAGCCTCCTTAAAAAAAAAAAAAACCACCATGCAATCCAGCAATCCTACTTCTGGTAGATAGCCAATGAAAAAAACAGGATCTGGAAGAGATATCTGCATACATGTCACTGCAGCATTAGTCACAATAGTCAAAATATGGAAACAACCTAAGTGTCAACAATGAGTGGATAAAGATGCACCATATGTGGTCTTTATACATGTGTATATATAAATACACACATGTACATATATAATATTCAGCCATGTGAAAGAAAAATCCTATTTGCACCAAGTTGGATGAAACCTGAGAGTATATGCTAAGTGAAAGAAATTAGAGAAAGATAAATAGTGTAGGATCTCACTTCTATGTGGAATATAAAAAATTCAGAGTAAAGTGGTGGTTACCAGGGGCTAAAGGAAATGGAGAAATCTTGGTCAAAGGGTACAAACTTTCAGTTATAAGATTGAGTTCTGAGGATCTAATAGATAGCATGGTGACTATAGCTAGTATTTTATATACTGAAAGTCACTAAGAGAATAGATTGTAAATGTTCTTACCATAAAAAAGAAATAGCAGGTTAGCCTAGGTGGCTCAGTCAGTTAAGAAGCTGACTCTTGATTTTGGCTTGGGTCCTGTCTCATGGTTTTGAGATGGAGCCCTGAATTGGGCTTGGCACTGGGCGTGGAACCTGCTTAATATTCTCTCCCTCTGTCCCTCCCTGGTTCATGCTCTCTCTGCCTCTCCCTCTCTCTCTGGAAAAAAAAAAAAACCAGTAATTATGTGATAGGATGGAGGTATTAGTCATTGCTATGGTGGTAATCATTTTGCAGTATATAAATATATCAACTCAACATGGTATATAGTGGTAATCATTTTGCAATATATCAAGTCAACATGGTGTACACCTTAAACGTACACAATGTTATGTTCATATCTGAAAGAAACTGGAAAAACGTTTCGTACTACCTAAAGAAATCTACAGATTCAGTGCAATCCCTATCAAATTCTAATGACCTTTTTCAGAAATAGAAAAGACCATCCTAAAATTCATATGGAACTACCAAAGACACTTCATAGACCAAGAAATCTTGAGAATGAAATTAAAGGGATCATACTTTCTGATTACAAATTACACTGCAAAGCCACAGTAATCAAGACAGTGTGGTACTGGTATGAGAGCACATATATAGACTAATGGAATGGATGAAGAACTCAAATACCCCCCCCCCATACATACATCAGCTAACATGTAAAATGGGCACCAAGAATATATAAATGAGGAAAAGATATTGTCTTCAATAAGTGGTGTTGGGAAAACTAAACCACATGCTAAAGAATGAAATTGGACACTTATCTATACCAATCAAAAAATTGATTTGGATTAAAGATGTAAATGGAAGAGTAAAAACTATAAAACTCTTAGAAGAAAACCTGGGGAAAAAGCTTTTTGGCAGTGGCCTTGGCAGTGATTCTTGTGGGTGACAACAAAAGCACAGGTGGAAAAGGGTAAAAGTAACAAAATGGGAAGGTAACCTATAGGAGAAAATACTTACAAACCATATATATCCCAGCAGGTAAATACTGAATATATAAAGGCACTCCTACAATTCAGTAGCAAAAAAAAAAAAGGAAAGGAAAGGATCTGATTAGATCATTTAGTTTTCAAATATTTATCTGACAGTGAGCACATGAGAGTGCATGAGTGTGTGTGGGGGGGGGGGAGCAGAGAGAGGGAGAGAGAGAATCCCCATGCTGTCTGCGCGGAGCCCAGTCCCATGAACTGTGAGATCATGACCTGAGCTGAAATTAAGAGTTAGATGATTAGATTTATTCCTAGGTATTTTATGGGTTTTTGTGCAATTGTGAATCGGATCAGTTTTTTAATTTTTTTCTGCTGCCTCATTTTTGGTGTATAAAATGCTACTGATTTCTGTACGTTGATTTTGTACCCTGAAACATTACTGAATTCATGGATCAGTTCTAGAAGGCTTCTGGTGGAGTCGATTGGGTTTTCCATGTAGAGTATCATGTCATCTGCGAAAAGTGAAAGTTTGGCTTCTTCTTTGCCGATTCTGAAAACCCCGAATAGCCAAAGTAATATTGAAGAAGAAAGCCAAAACAGGAGGCATCACAATCCCAGACTTTAGCCTCTACTACAAAGCTGTCATCATCAAGACAGTATGGTACTGGCCCAAAAACAGACACATGGACCAGTGGAGTGGAATAGAGAGCCCAGAACTGGACCCACAAGTTTATGGTCAATTAATCTTTGACAAAACAGGAAAGAGTACCCAGTGGAAAAAAGACAGCCTCTTCAACAGGTGGTGTTGGGAGAGCTGGACAGCAACATGTAGAAGAATGAAAGTAGACCATTGTCTTACACCATACACGAAAATAAACTCAAAATGGATAAAGGACCTGAATGTGAGACAGGAAACCATCAAAACCCTAGAGGAGAAAGCAGGACCTTGACTTCAACTGCAGCAATTTCCTCCTCGACACATCCCCAAAGACAAGGGAATCAAGAACAAAAATGAACTTTGGGACCTCATCAAGATAAAAAGCTTCTGCAATGCAAAGGAAACAATTAAAAAAAAAACCTAATAGGCAACAGGCAGAATGGGAAAAGATAGTGGTAAGTGGCATATCAGATAAAGGGCTAGTATGCAAAATCTATAAGGAATTCCCTAAACTCCATATCCTAAAAATGAATAATCCAGGGAAGAAATAGGCAGAAGATCTGAACAGACACTTCTCCAAAGAGGACATCCAGATGGCAAACAGGCACATGAAACGATGCTCAGCATCACTCATCATCAGGGAAATACAAATCAAAACCACACTGAGATACCACTTCACGCCAGTCAGAGTGGCTAAAATGAACAAATCAAGAGACTATAGATGCTGGCGAGGCTGTGGAGAAACAGGCAGCCTCCTACACTGTTGGTGGGAATGTAAACTGGTGCAGCTGCTCTGGAAAACAGTGTGGAGGTTCCTCAGAAAACTATCCATAGAACTCCCCTATGACCCAGCAATAGCACTGCTAGGGATTTACCCAAGGGATACAGAAGTGCTGATGCACAGGGGCACATGTACCCCAATGTTCATAGCGGCACTTTCTACAATAGCCAAATCATGGAAAGAGCCCAAATGTCCATCACCTGATGAATGGATCAAGAAGATGTGGTATATACACACAATGGAATACTACATGGCAATGAGAAAGAATGAAATCTGGCCATTTGTAGCAAAGTGGATGGACCTCGAGGGTGTCATGCTAAGCGAAATAAGTCAGGCAGAGGACAGATACCATATGTTTGCACTCATAGGTCTAACAGGAGAAACCTAACAGAGGGCCATAGGGAGGGGAAGGGGGAAAGAGAATTGGGGAGAGAGAGGGACACAAAACACGAGAGCCTATTGAATACTGAAAATGAACTGAGGGCTGAAGAGGGAGAGAAGAAGGGAGTGATGGTCATGGTGGGGGGCACTTGTGGGGAGAAGCACTGGGTGTTATATGGAAACCAATTTGACAATAAACTATTATAAAAAAAAAAAAAGATTAAACGACTGAACTACCCAGGTGCTCCAGACAACTTTTAAAAAGTAAACATAAAAATGGCCAACAAGTATATGACCAGTACTTATCATAAATCATTGCATATATAAACCACATCTTCTTTATCCATTCATCAGTTGATGGACATATGGGCTCTTTCCACAGTTTGGCTATTGTTCATAGTGCTGCTATAAACATTGGCGTGCAAGTGCCCACTTTGAATCAGCACTTTTGTTTCCTTTGGATAAATTCCTAATCGTGCAAATACTGGGTCATAGGGTAGTTCTAGTTTTAAGTTTTTGAGGAGCCTTCATACTGTTTTTCAGAGTGACTGCACCAGTTTACATTCCCATCAGCAGTGCAAAAGTGTTCCCGTTTCTGTACATCCCTGCCAACATCTGTTGTTGCCTGAGTTGTTAATTTTAGCCACTCTGCCCTATGTGGGGTGGTATCTCAATGTTATTTTGATTTGTATTTCCCTGATGGTGAGTGATGTTGAGCATCATTTCATGTGTCTCTTGGCCATCTGCATGTCGTCTTTGGAAAAGTGTCTATTCATGTATTCTGCCCATTTATTCACTGTATTGTTTTTTGGATGTTGAGTTTGGTAAGTTCTTTATATATTTTGGATACTAACCTTTTATCAGAGATGTTATTTGCAAATATCTCCTCCCATTCTGTTGGTTGCCTTTTAGTTTTATTTACATTTCCTTTGCTGTGCAGAAATTTACCTTGATGAGGTCCCAATAGTTCATTTTTGTTTCCCTTACCTTCAGAGACGTGTTGAGCAAGAAACTGCTGCAGCTGACGAAGCCATATATGAAAAGCCCACAGCGAGCATCATCCTCAATGGGGAAAAACTGAGAGCTTTCCCCCTGAGATCAGGAACAGGGCAGAGGTGTCCACCCTCTCCACTGTTGTTCAACAGAGTGTTGGAAGTCCTAGCATCAGCAAACAACAAAATGAAATAAAAGGCATCCAACTTGGCAAAGAAGAAGCCACTTTCACTTTTCACAGATAAGAAAGTCACAGGATACACAGCTAATGTACAAAAAATGGCCGCATTTCTATACATTCATAATGAAGCAACAGGAGGAGAATCAAGAAAACAATCCCATTTACAATTGCACCAACACCCACAAAGTACCTAGGAATAAACCTAACCAAAGCTGTAAAAGACCTGTATGCTGGAAAGTGTAGGAAACTTAAGAAACTTAAGAAGACACAAAGAAATGGAAAAATATTCCATGCTCATGGATTGGAAGAACCATGGATTGGAAGAACAATATTATTAAAATGTCAATACTACCCAAAGCAATCTACACATTCAGTGCCATCCCAATCAAAATTGCACCAGCATTCTTCTCAAAGCTAAAACAAACAATCCTGTAATTTGTATGGAACCACAAAAAGTTCTAAATAGCCAGTGTCAGGTTGAAAAAGAAAACTGAGGTGGGAGGCATCACAATCCTGGACTTCAGCCTCTACTGCAATGCTGTAATCATCAACATGGTATGGTACTGGCACCAGAATAGACACATGGACCAATGGGATAGAATAGAGAACCCAGAACTGGACCCACAAATGTATGACCAACTCATCTTTGCAAAGTAGGAAAGAGTATCCAATGGAAAAAGTCTCTTTAGCAAATAGTGTTGGGAAAACAGGACAGCGACATCCAGAAAAATGAACCCGGACCACTTTCTTATACCATACACAAAAATAAACTCAAAATGGATGAAAAACTAAATATGAGACAGGAAACCATCAAAACCCTAGAGGAGAAAATAAAGGTTTGCCTTATGGGAGCTTGTACCCTGCATGGAGTGGTAATAGGACCCAGAAACTTGATACCTGTTCTTCTATTATTTTACATAGAATATTTATGTTCTTCTATAAAGCTGTTTATTTGGGCATGGGACATCCACGTAAGTCAGTAGGATGGCTGCCAATCTTCATTTAAGTTTTTCTCCCCATTGGTCTAATGTGATCCCCTCCACATTTCTGGCCTAGCCACTTCTGGCTCTGAGCATAGGTCTCACAGACTGCTCAGAGCCAGTGAATACCAGTGCCAGGTCGAGTTAAAACCCAACTAGGGATGGTTTCCTGGGGAACTAGGCTGTAAAAGACTACATGTATTGGACTGTCTCTTGGGCCATGTTGGATTTCCATCTTTACTATTCTTCATCAATTTCCACTACAGACTACTTGAATTGTAACATTAGGTGTATCTCCTTGCAATTCTTAGCATCTCGATGGCTTAAAACAGTAGGCTGTCTTGGTGCAGCTACCAGCACCTAAAATAGAGAAGTGAAGGAACATTGATATCCCTACAGTAAACAAACCAGTGCTCATAATGGCTTTTTGAGGGATGCCTCTGATTGCTTTGAACACTAGGAACCCTTGATATTATCCTGAGTGGGATTATACCCAGGAGTTGGGGGTTATTATGGTAATGTATTTGCCTACTATTATAGAAACAGGAATTTACTCTTCAGTCCCCAAATATCCCACTTCGCAGTATCTCTTAACCCGTTGGAACCAATTTGGGTTGCAAGATTTAAAGACGACTAATCTTCCCCATAATGTATGGCCTCAGTATTCCCCAGGAGATGAGGAAAAATGGCCCATTAATGGGACAATAAATGTGAAAGCTCTTTATCAGTTAGATCTCTTCTAAGTGCTCGGGCTTCTTGTTGAATACATCTAGCTACAAACCAGGTTAATAACCCCCCTCAATATATTGGATGGTTGTCTCAAGAGGCCCCTTTCTCTAACAAACCTGGACCACCAGGGTAACAGCGGGCCAGTTTCAACAAAGAGGGCATTGATTCTGTGACTGTCCCTCCTCCTTACAAGCCCCAAGAACCCTCTGCTCCTCTCTGGCTGGACATACTAGAAGCAGGACTTTATCTTCATCTGAATGTGGATTCCATCTGCATAGGGAGATTGCTAGTGGAGAAATGGGCATGATCAGAGTCCAGTTTGGGTTCTCCATGGCAGTCTTGGCTCAGATAAAACAATTAGAACAATACTCCAAAAGCCCTTCTCAATTTATTGAGGGATTTCAACAATTATAATGTATTATTTGACCTATAAAGATAGATTATATAAACCTGTTACACCCCTGAAGAAAAGAACGTATCTGCACCGGGGCTCAATGAGTTATGGATGAACTAGCAGCCAAAAATAGAGATTGCTATGCAGTAGAGGGTCACTGGGGTCCCAAATACCCAACCATGTTCCAATTATCCAGAAGACAGGGAAGGTAGAGACAAGACCATATGCTCACTTGTTTTATAGAAGCAATGAAAGAAAAACTCTCTAAACCTGTCAACTTTGATAAAATCCACAAAGTTGTTCTAGCAACTGATGAGAATTCGGCTCTATTTCAGGGTCATTTGATAGAAGCCATCTGTAATATGCAAATCTGGACCCAACCTCATCTGAGAGAATGACTATATTAAATATGTATTATTAGCCAATTGGCACTTGAAATCTGTCAAAAATGGACTAAAATAGCTTTAGACCCTCAAATCTCCCACTCAGCACCTACCAGAGCTAGCTAATGAAGTTTTTAATAACAGATATGGCTTTAAGACAGAAGTGGTCTGGAGACCTAAGTTGCAGGCTCACATATTGGCTGCCACTATTGTGGATTCCCCGCAAAGCCAGACTAATGGAAGCCAAAGAAAAGGCCATCATCACATGAGGACCAGGTAAGACCCCATGTTATAGGTTTGGTCAGACTGGACACTGGAGCAAGGAGGTCCAAGCAAAGGCTCCCCACCAGGGCCATATCCTGTCTAAAGGAAGAAGGACATTGGAAGAAAGACTGTCCTCACTCCAGAGAGAGAGGAAGACAGGAACTCACTTCCCCACCCAAGAGCAGGAATCTGAGCGTCTGGCCTGATGGGGCCCCTGAGGCTTGCTGGGATGCCCTTGACATCAAGACGACTGAGCCCTGGACTACTTCGGAGGTGGGAGGTAAGTTTATCAATTTCCTTATTGATACAGCAGCCAGTTAATCTAATCTTATTCAGCACTTGGTTCCTACCAGTCTTTCCAACCATAAGATTGTTAGTATAGAGAGGCAAACTGAAAGAGGTCTTCAGGCAATGGCTTTAACTTGCAAATACAAAAGTCAGCTAGTAAACTCCTGTTTTTCTAGTTTTTCTGTCTTGTGTCATTCCATTACTTGGATGAGCCTTCATATATAAACTAGGGAGCAGGTTTGCTCTTAATAAAGAGGAAGAGGGCTTGTTCTCTTTAACATCTAGAGAACTAAAACTTTACTTCCTTCCAGGTGTTAGGAGGATTGTTAGGGTAAAGTCACAGGTTTGGGATTGTGATGTGCCAGGACGGGCTCTTAAAGCCCAACCAGTTAAAGTGATCTTAAAAGACCCAACCACTATACTTCATAAAAAACAAAATCCTTTAAACCCTGAGGCAAGAGTTGGACCACAACCCCTCATTGATAAAGTTCTTGAACATGGTATGTTAAGGCCTTGTGACTCTTCTTATAACATTCCAGTTTTACCAGTGAAGGCAAACGGAGACTATTGAATGGTACAAGACGTAAGACCAATCAATGAAATAGTTGTACCTGTCCATTGCATTGTGCCAAATTATATACGACTGTTATCCAGATTCCTGGTGATGGCAGTTGATTGAAAGGATGCTTTCTTTTCTCTCCCTCTAAGTGAGGAAACACAGCCACTATTTGCTTTTGAATGGTCCTCGCCTGTAAGCTGCTCAGTTAATGTGGGCAGTCTCCCTGCAGGGGTTTAGAGAGCGTCCTCACCCACTCTGGGCTGCACTTAGCAATGACCTACATGATATATCCTCGCCTCAAGGGATTATAGGATGATCCTTTAATCTGCAGTCCCACAAAAGAAACAGCTGATAGTGATTCTGTAATTGTCTGGCAGGCAGGGGGTATCCTGTCATTTCCAAGAAGGCGCAGGTATCTGAACACAAAGTCCAATATCTGGGGTATGAACTAACACCAGCTCACTGAACCCTGTCTACTAACAGAAAAAAAGGCTGTATTAGAGGGCGGACCCCTAACTACAAAAAACTCCATACTTTCCTAGGTAGGGCAGGTTTTTGCCGCCTCTGGGTTCCTGGATTTGGGCTCTTAGCCAAACCATTGTATGGCTCAGTTAAAGGCCCTAATGAAAAACCTTTTCTCTGAACTAAATTCCTAAAGAAGGTCTTTCAAATTAAAAGCTAAGCTTTCTTCAACCTCAGCTTTGGCTTTACCAAATATAGGAAGACATTTCGCTTTATATGTAGAAGAAAAACAAAGACAAGCTTTTCTTACCCAGAAATTAGAAAATGAAACAAGAGAGCGGGCTGGTTTGCAAAGCCACTTGATAATGTAGCACAAGGGTGGCTGGCCGGCCTGTCCCTCCAGAGCAGTGGCCAAAAGAGCCCTCATGGCTGCTCAAGGAGGGGGGCAAGATGGCAGAGAAGCCCGGAACACTGTTACCTCCGCCCGCCCGCAACCATCAAACTGAGAAGAATTAAAAGCCACAGCTTTCTGATCTCCAAGAACGGAGGTGACGCCTTATTGATAACAGCCTCGTGGATGCCTGAGTGAGTGCGAACTGGGAGCAGAGACCCTGGGGGAGGGACCGGAGCCCGGAGAGAGAGTGCCCAGAGACTTGGCGCCGGGCCTGCAGAGAGCCGTGTGGCCAGAGGCGCACAGCTCTGTGCAGGGCTTCGCGGGTGCGCGGGGTGGCACGGAACCGCGGAGGACTGCGCGCGAACCAGCCGTGCAGGGCGGTGCAGAGCCAACCAGAAGGGAAAGAGGCTGAAACGCTCAGAGCGTAATCTCTGGAGAGGGGAGACCTCAGCCCGCAGCTGTGACAGACTTTCCATGTGTAGCCACTGGGCGCGGGGAGAGAAATCCGTCCCCCGCAGCGGGCTTGCTCTCCCGAGGGCCCGGCAGCTCCCCGACCTCAGGTGGAGCCAGGGAAGGGCTGGCCCCCCAGTTCCCCTGCGCATTCCCAGGCCAGAGAGCCTTCCAACTCCGGAGATCATATTGACGGTGGTGGAGGCATTAAAGTGCGTGGACTAGGATTTAGAAACCTGACGGAACTAAGAAAACTTAAGCAATTTAACCCGCCTGTGGCACGGGGAGGTTGGACTCAGAGTGGCTGGCAACGCATGGTCTGAGCGGCACTTGGGGCTCCGCCATTCTCCTCCCTACATCCACTAAGGCCAGGCCTCAGAGAGCAGCCCCTGAGACCTGACCCACCTACGCCAAGCCACGCCCATCTGTGCTGGCGAGCTGGATTCTTCCTTTCTTACTATTTTTACTTTTTTCAATTTTTTAATTATTTTATTTTTCAATTTTTAAATTATTTTTTAATTTTTATATTTTGTCCCTTGTTTTCTCTTTTCTATTTTCCTATTTCCTCCTTTTCTCCCATTCCCCCTTAAAGTCTGGGAAAGACCAACATTTATGCACTGCTGTGATTAGATCAACTCTGACCATCCAGATATTTTTCCCTTATCTCCTTTTTATCTCTCCCCTCCGCAGGTTTTATGCTCCCAGAGTGTCCTTTATCGTTGGCTGTCTCTGTCCCTCCCAGCTTCTTTTCCCCCTCCTTTCCCGTCCTCTTTTCTTCCTGCTCCGTTTCCTTTCCCATTTGGTTTGCTTGTTTACTTGATCTGTCAGTGCATTTGCATGCTTGTGTTCCTTGTGTTTGTTTTTCTTTTCAGAGCTGCCTCAAGAAACAAGCCACAGCACACATAGTGGAAAGTCCCAAATATCACTAAGGAAATATATTAATTACAGGCATAACAAGAAAAACCAAGAGACACTATTAAAGGGACATCTCCTGAAATGACAGACGCTGGACAAAGAGCCTCCTTTAATAGAGCAATACTAATAGGTGCACAGTGCAGAATGAGCGTATAAAACTGAGACAGAAATCTAGCCAAAATGACGAAACAAAAGAACTCTCCTCTAAAGAAATTCCAGGAAGAAATCACATCCACAGAACTTCTCAAAACAGACAAACAACATAGCTGAATGAGAACTTAAAACAATTGTCATAAAATTAATCGCTGGGCTTGAAAAAAACATCAGAGAAACTACTGATACACAGGCTAGGGAACGTCAAAAGGCTATAAATGAGGTGAATAATAAAATAGAGGGTGCCAATGCACAGATTGAAGAAGCAGAGAGGAGAATAGGTGAATTAGAAGACACAGTTATAGCAAAAGAGGAAGCTGAGAAAAAGAGAAATTGATCCAGGAGCACGAAAGAATTAGAGACCTGAGTGATACAATCAAACAGAACAATATGTGTATCATACAAGTTCCTGAAGAGGAAGAAATAAAAAGGTCCTGAAGGGGTGCTTGATCAAACTATTGACAAAAATTTCCCCAATCTTGGGAAAGAGAAAGACATTGAAATACAAGAGGCATATCGACCTCCCCTAAGATGTAACCAGAACCGATCTTTGGCATGACATATCATAGTGAAACTGGCAAAATGTAAACTGGCAAACTGACTTCTGAAAGCAGCTAGGGAGAAAAGGGCCCTAACATACAAAGTGAAACCTATCAGAGTGGTTACAGACCTATCTACTGAAACTTGACAGGCCAGAAAGGAATGGCAGGAAATCTTCAATGTGATGAACAGAAAGAATATGCAACCAAGAATTCTTTATCCAGCAATCCTGTCATTCAAAATAGAAGGACAGATAAGGGTTTTCTCAAATTAACAAAAGTTGAGAGAATTCATCACCACCAAACCAGCCCTCCAAGAAATCCTAAGGGGGACCCTGTGAGAGAAATATAGCAAGGAATATAAGACACCAGACACCTCACTACAAACATGAACTCTACAGAGAGCACAATGAATCTAAACCCACATTTTCCAATAATAACTGAATCTCAATGGACTGAATGCTCCAGTCAAACGACATAGGGTAGCAGAATGGATCAAAAACCAAAATCCATCTATTTGATGCCTACAAGAGATTCATTTTAGACCTGAAGACACCTTCAGATTGAAAGTAAAGGGATGGACAAATATCTATCATGCAACTGGACGCCAAAAGAAAGCTGGAGTAGCCATAGTTCTATCAGACAAACTGGACTTTAAAGGCAGTAACAAGAGATGAAGAAGGACATTATATAATAATTTCAGGGTCTCTCCATCAGGAAGAGCTAACAATTATAAACATCTATGCACCGAATTTGGAAGCACCCAAATACATAAAACTACTAGTCACAAACAATCTTATTGATAAGAATGTGCTAATTGTAGGGGACTTCAATACTTCACTGACAGCAATGGGTAGATCAACCAGACAGAAAATCACTAAAGAAACAATGGACCTGAACAACACATTGGAACAGATGGAATTGATAGATATATTTGGAACTCTGCATCCTGAAGATAGGAAATTCACTTTCTCTTCGAGTGCACATGGCACATTCTCCAAGATAGATCACATACTGGGCCATAAAGCAGCCCTCCATAAATACAAAAGAATTGAGATCATACCATGCACACTTTCAGATCACAATGCTGTGAAACTTGAAATCAACCACAGGAAAAAGTCAGAAAAAACTCCAAAAATGTGGAGGTTAAAAACCACCCTACTGAAGAATGATTGGGCTAATCAGGCAATTAGAGAAGAAATTAAAAAATACATGGAAACAAATGGAAACAAAAAAATAACAATCCAAACTCTCTAGCACACAGCAAAGGCAGTCGCAGTCCTAAGGGGAAAGTTTGTTGAAATATTCCTGGGTTGCAATAAACTATAAAAAGCACAAACTCAAAATCTAACAGAGCACTAGAAACTAGAAAGGGAGCAGCAAGAGCACCCCAAACCCAGAAGAAGAGAAATAATAAAGATCAGGGCAGAAATAAACAATATTGAGTCCAAAAAACAGTTGAACCAATCAATGAAACCAAGAATTGGTTTTTTGAAAAAATAAAATTGATAAACCTCTAGCCAGGCTCCTTAGAAAGAAAAGAGAACACCCAGATAGACAAAATCATGAATGAAAATGGATCTATTACAACTGATTCCCTTAGAAATGCAAGCAATCATCAGATTACTATGGAAAAATATATGCCAACAAACTGCACAACCTAGAATAAATGGACAAATTCCTAAACACACATGCACTACCAACATTCAAATGAGAAGTGATAGAAAATCTGAAAAAACCCATAACCAGTGAAGAAATCGAATCAGTTATCAAAAATTTCCTAACTGGATGTTATATGGAAAACAATTTGACAACAAACTATTATGAAAATAAATAAATTTCCCAACGAATAAAAGCCCAGGGCCGGATAGATTCTTAGGGAAGTTCTACCACACATTTAAAGCAGATTTAACACCCATCCTTCTCAAGTTATTAAAAAAAAAAAAATAGAAGGAAGACTTCAAGACTTATTCTACGAAGCACATATCACTTTGATTCCTAAGCCAGAGACCCAACAAAAAAGAACTACAGGCCAATATCCTTAATGAATACGGATGCAAAAATACTCAAGATTCTAGTAAATCAAATTCAACAGCATATAAAAAAAATTATCCATTATGATCAAGTGGGATTCATTCCTGGGTAACAGGGCTGGTTCAATATTTGCAAATCCATCAATGTGATACATCATATTAACAAAAGAAAAGAAAAAAAGCCATGATTCTGTCAATAGATGCAGAAAAAGCATTTGACAACATACAACATCGCTTCTTAATCAAAACCCTTGAAAAAGTCATGATAGAAGGAACTTAAACATTATAAAAGCAATTGATGAAAAGCCCACAGCCAATATCATCCTCAATGGGGAAAAACAGAGCTTTCCCCCTGAGATCAGGAACACGACAGGGGTGTCCACTCTCACCACTGCTGTTTCACATAGTGCTGGAAGTCTTAGCATCAGCAATCAGACAACAAAAGGAAATAAGAGGCATCAGAATTGGCAAAGATGAAGTCAAACTTTCACTTTTCACAGATGACATGATCCTGTACTTGGAAATCCTGATTGACTCCACCAGAAACCTTCTAGAACTGTCCATGAATTCAGTAATGTCACATGCTACAAAATCAATGTACAGAAATCGATTACATTTCTATATACCAATAATGAAGCAACAGAAAGAGAAATCAAGAAACTGATCTCATACATAATTGTAGGAAAACCCATAAAATTCTAGGAATAAACCTAACCAAAGATGTAAAAGACCTGTATGATGAAAACTATAGAAAGCTTATGAAAGAAATTGAAGAAGACACCAAGAAATGGAGAAAGATTCTGTGCTCATGGATTGGAAGAATAAACGTTGCATTAGGTAGTAATAATATTTTAACAATCTACACATTAAATGCAATCCCCATCAAAATTGCACCAGCATGCTTCTCAAAGCTAGAACAAGCTATCTTAAAATTTGTATGGCACCACAAAAAACCCAGAATAGCCAAAGTAATATTGAAGAAGAAAACCAAAATGGGAGAAATCACAATCCCAGACTTTAGCCTCTACTACAAAGCTGTCATCATCAAAACAGTATGGTATTGGCACAAAAACAGACACATGGACCACTGGAATAGAATAGAGAACCCAGAACTGGACCCACAAATGTATGGCCAATTAATCTTTGACAAAGCATGAAAGAGTATTTAATGGAAAAAAAGACAGCCTCTTTAGCAGGTGGTGCTGGGAGCACTGGACAGCAACATGAAGAATAAAACTAGACCATTTTCTTACACCATACACAAAAATAAACTCAAAATGGATGAAGGATCTGAATGTGAGACAGGAAACCATCAAAACCCTAGAGGAGAAAGCAGGAAATAGCCTCCTTGACCTCAACTGCAGCAATTTTTTCCTCGACTCATCCCCAAAGGCAAGGGAATCAAGAACAAAAATGAACTGTTGGCACCTCATCAAGATAAAAAGCTTCTGCACTGCAAAGGAAACAATAAAAAAAAAAAAGAATAGGCAACCGACAGAACGGGAAAAGATAGTGGCAAATGGCATATCAAATAAAGGGCTAGCATCCAAAATGTACAAGGAACATACCAAACTCCACACCCGAAAAACTAAAAATCCAGTGAAGAAATGGGAAGACATGAATAGACACTTCTACAAAGAGGACATCCAGATGGCCAACAGGCACATGAAATGATGCTCAGCGTCACTCATCATCAGGGAAATTCAAATCAAAACCACACTGAGATACCACCTCACACCAGTCAGAGTCGCTAAAGTGAACAAATCAAGAGACTATAGATGCTGGCGAGGATGTGGAGAAATGGGCACCTTTCTACATGTTGGTGGGAATGTAAACTGGTACAGCCGCTCTGGAAAACAGTGTGGAGGTTCCTCAAAAAACGATCGATAGATCTCCCCTATGAGCCAGCAATAGCACTGCTGGGGATCTACCCAAGGGATTCAGAAGTGCTGATGCATCGGGGCACATGTACCCCAGTGTTCATAGCAGCACTTTCTACAATAGCCAAATCATGGAAAGAGGGTAAATGTCCATCACCTGATGAGTGGATCAAGAAGATGTGGTATATATACACAATGGAGTACTACATGGCAATGAGAAAGAATGAAATCTGGCCATTTGTAGCAACGTGGATGGACCTCGAGGGTGTCATGCTAAGCGAAATAAGTCAGGCAGAGAAGGACAGATACCATATGTTGGCACTCATAGGTCTAACAGGAGAAACCTAACAGGTAACCATGGGAAGGGGAAGGGGGAGAGAAACAGTTGGGGAGAGGAGTGAGGGAAATCATGAGAGACCTTTGAATGCTGAGAACAAGCTGAGGGCTGAAGAGGGAGAGGAGAAGTGTTGGGAAGAGTACTGTGTGTTATATGGAAATCAACTTGGTAATAAACTACAAAAAAAAAAAAAAACCTCCTTGTAGAAGAAGCTTTATAACTTAAAAGGGATAGTCCTTATCAGTGATGACTCCAAATCAGGTCCATTGTGTCCTAGAAACCAAAGGCTACCAATGGATGACAGGAGGCTGGCTTACTAAATACCAGGCTATGCTTTTAGACATACCTTAAATAACACTTAAAAAGTGGTGCAACTCTAAATCCAGCTACCCTAATGCCTGGGCCTGACCATCATACGCCTATGCTAGAAAATGACCGCTTAGAGATTGTCAATCTTGTTTATTCCAGCAGACCAGATTTGAGAGAGTTCCCTCTTGAAAATGCAGATAATTGGCTTCCAGATGGCAGTAGCTTCGTGGATCTGGGAGAAAGAAAAGCTGGATGTGTTGTAGTTTGGCTTAACTAAGACCAGGGAGGCAAAAGCCCTTCCAACCAATACTTCTGCTCAAAAAGCTGAATTGAATTAATAGCACGTACCTGTGTTCTTCCCTTTTCAAAAGGCCTAATAATACCTGGGTGTTGTATGGAAGTGATGAATCACTGAATTCTACTTTTGAAACCTATATTGCATTGTATATTAATGAATTAAAATTTAAAAATAAAAACAAAAGAAGTGATGAGAGATTGACATGGTGTTTTAAAAATCAAATTAGATTCAAGATGGCTGAGGGGGAGTGGCAAGATGGCGGAGAAGTAAGAAGCCCTATTACCTCCATCTGCCCGTAATTATCAAACTGAGAAGAATTAAAAGCCACAGCTCCCTGATCTCCAAGAATGGAGGTGGGCGCACAGACCCCTCATCGACAGCAGTCTCATGGATGGCTGAGTGAGTGTGAACTGGGACCTGAGACTTTAGGGGAGGGAGCACAGGCCCAAAGCGGAGCTGGGAGACAAAGCACCCAGAGGGTTGGTGCTGGGTCTGCAGAAAGCCCTGTGTCCACAGGCACCAGGTCTGCAGACAGCCGCGCGGGCGGGGTGGCTGTGAGTCCAGAGGCGGACAGACCTTCAGAGCTGTGAGTGGAACCACTGGGCAAGGCAAGAGAGAGACCCGGGCAAGAGAAGTAGAGACTGAATCACTCATAGCATAATCTTTGGAGAGGGGAGACCTCACCCAGAGAGAGAAATCCATTACCCTCAGCGGTGTTGTTCTCTCTTGGGTCCAACAGCTCGCCAACTTCAGGCACAACCAGGGGAAAGAAACTGACTTCACAATCCCCCTAACTCAATCCTGGCCAGAAAGCTACCCGCCTGCAGGAGATTTTAACTGTGGTGGCAATATTGAGTGCATGGGCAATATTGAGTAGAAACAGGGCAGTACTTAAAAAACAAACAATTAGACCCACCCGAGGCACAAGGAGATTGGACTCAAGAGAGTGGCTGGCAACGCATGGTCTGAGGCGGGCTTGAGGTGCTGCCATTCTACTTCTCCCCACATCCACTAAGGCAGGGCCTCAGAGCAGCTCCTGAGACCCGACCTACCTACACCAAGCCATGCCCATCTGTGCTGGAGAGCTGCTATTTTTGCTTATTACTTTTAATAGTTTTTTTTCTTAATATTTTTACTTTTTAATATTTCCCCGTTTTCTCTTTTCTATTTCCCTATTTACTTCTTTTCTCCCTTTCCCCCTGGAGTCTGGGAAAGACCAACATTTATGCACTGCTGTGCTTACATCAACTCTTACCATCCAGATAGTTTTTCCTTTATCTCATTCTTATCTCCTCCCCCTCCGCAGATTTTAAGCTCTCAGACTGTCCTTTGTCTCTGGCTGTCGCTGTCCCCGACATCCCCTGCCTCGCCTGCTTTCTCCCCCCCCCCTTTTTTTTCCTGTTCCTTTTTTTCTTTCCCCTTTTGGTTTGCTTCTTTACTTGCTCTCTCAGAACATTTGTGTGCTTGTGTGCTCTGTGTGTTTGTCTGTCTGTTTTCCTTTTCAGGACTACCTCAAGAAACAACCCAAAGCACACATAGTGGAAAATCCCAAATATTGCTGAGTAGGGAAATAAGTGAATCAGAGGCATAACAAGAGAAACTGAGAGATACTATTAAAAGAACATCTCCTGAAACGACAACCCTAGACAAAGAGCCTCCTTAAATAGAGAAATACTAGTAGGCACACAGTGTAGAATGAGCTTTTAAAACTGACAAGAGACAGAAAGCTAGCCAAAATGATGAAATCAAAGAACTCTCCTCTAAAGAAACTCCAGGAAGAAATCACAGCTACAGAACTGCTCAAAACAGAGCAGTTAAGTTGAACAACTTAACTGAAAAAGAATTTAGAACAATTGTCATAAAATTAATTGCTGGGCTTGAAAAAACCATCAGAGAAGCTATTGATACAGACTAGGGACCTTCTAAATAGCTGTGCTGAGTTTAAAAAAAAAAAAAGGCTATCAATGAGGTGAATAATAAAATGGAGGCTACCACTGCACTGATTGAAAAAGCAGAGAGGAGAATAGGTGAATTAGAAGACACAGTTATAGCCAAAGAGGAAGCTGAGAAAAGGAGAAATTGATACAGAAGCATGAAAGGAGAATCAAAGACCTGAGTGATACAATCAAACAGAACAATGTCCGTATCATAGGAGTTCCTGAAGAGGAAGATAAAGACAAAGGTCTTGAGTGGGTGCTGGACCAAATTATACACGAATATTTCCCCAATTTGGGGAAGAGAAAGACATTGAAATTCAAAAGACATACCAAACTTCCCTAAGACGTAACTTGAAACGACCTTCAGCACAACATATCATAGTGAAACTGGCAAAATACAAAGATAAAGAGGATTCGGAAAGCACTTAGGGAGAAAAGGTCCTAACGTACAAAGGGAAACCTATCAGAGTGGTTACAGACCTATCTAATGAAACCAGGCCAGGAAGGAATGGCAGGAAATCTTCAATGTGATGAACAGGAAAAATATGCAACCAAGAATTCTTTATCCAGCAAGCCTGTCATTCAAAATAGAAGGAAAGATAAAGGTTTTCCCAAATAAACAAAAGTTGAGAGAATTCATCACCACCAAACCAGCCCTACAAGAAATCTTAAAGAGGGACTCTATGAGGGAAATGTAGCAAGGAATATAAGATGCCAGAGACCTCACTACAAACATGCACTCTACAGGGAACACAATGAATCTAAACCCATATTTCTCAATAATAACCCTGAATGTCAATGGACTGAATGCTCCAGTCAAATGACACAGGGTAGCAGAATGGATCAAAAACCAAAACCCATCTATTTGCTGTCTACGAGAGACTCCCCTTAGACCTGAAGACACCTTCAGATAAGTAAAGGGATGGACAAATATCTACCATGTGACTGGCCGCCAAAAGAAAGCTGGAGTAGCCATCCTTATATCAGACAAACTGGACTTTAAAATAAAGGCAGTAACAAAAGATGAAGAAGGACAAATATAATAATTACAAGGTCTCTCTATCAGGAAGAGCTAACAATTCGCTGAATTTAGGAGCACCCAAATACATGAAACAACTAATCACAAACAGAAACAATCTTATTCAAAAGAATGCGCTAATTGCAGGGGACTTTAATACCCCACTTACAACAATGGACAGGTCAACCAGACCAAAAAAAAAAAAAAATCACTAAAGAAACAATGGACCTGAATGGCACACTGGAACAGATGGAATTGATAGATATCTTTAGAACTCTGCCCTGAAGCTAGGGAATTCACCTTCTTCTTGAGTGCACATTCTCCAAGATAGATCACGTACTGGGACATAAAGCAGCCCTCCATAAATACAAAAGAACTGAGATCATACCATGCACACTTTCAGATCACAATGCTATGAAACTTGAAATCAACCACAGGAAAAAGTCTGGAGAACCCCCCAAAATGTGTTAAAAACTACCCTACTGAAGAATGATTGGGTGAACCAGGCAATTAGAGAGGAAATTTTAAAAATATATGGAAACAAATGAAAATGAAAATACAACAATCCAAACTCTCTGGCACACAGCAAAGGCAGTCCTACGAGGAAAGTATATTGCAATCCAGGCCTATTTCAACAAACTAGAAAAAACACAAACTAAAAACCTAACAGAGCACCTAAGGAAATTAGAAAGGGAGCAGCAAGTGCACCCCAAACCCAGCAGAAGAAGAGAAGTAATAAAGATCAGGGCAGAATTAAACAAGATAGAATCCACAAAAACAATTGAACTGATCAATGAAACCAAAGAATTGGTTATGAAAAAATAAAATTGATAAACCTCTAGCTAGGCTCCTCAGAAAGAAAAGAGAGAACACTCAAATAGACAAAAACATGAAGGAAAGTGGATCTATTACAAAAGATCCCTCAGAAATACAAGCAACCATCAGAGATTATTGGCATATAATTTTTCATAGTAAACTGGACAACCTAGAAGAAATGGACAACTTCCTAAATGCACATGCACTACCACAATTCAAACGGGAAGAGAGAGAAAATCTGAACAGACCCATAACCAGTGAAGAAATTGAATCAGTTATCAAAAATCTTCCAACGAATAAAAGCCCAGGACCGGATGGATTACCAGGGGAATTCTACCAGATGTTTAAAGCAGAGTTAACACCCATCTTTCTCAAGTTATTCCAAAAAATAGAAATAGAAGGAAGACTTCCGGACTCATTCTACAAAGCACATATCACTTTGATTCCTAAGCCAGACAGAGACCCAACAAAAAAAGAGAACTACAGACCAATATCCTTAATGAATACAGATGCAAAAATACTCAACAAGATACTAGCAGATCGAATTCAACAGCATATAAAAAGTATTATCCATTATGATCAAGTGGGATTCATTCCTGTGTTTCAAGGCTGGTTCAATATTCGCAAATCCATCAATGTGATGCATCACGTTAACAAAAGAAAAGATAAAAACCATAAAAAGCAAAATCCTGTCGATAGATGCAGAAAAAGCATTTGACAAAGTACAACATCGCTTCTAAATAAAAACCCTCGAGAAAATCGTGATTGAAGGAACTTACTTAAACATCATAAAAGCCATTTACGAAAAGCCCACAGCCAATGTTATCCTCAATGGGAAAAACGAAGAGCTTTCCCCCTGAAATGAGGGACACGACAGGGATGTCCACTCTCACCACTGTTGTTTAACATAGTGTTGGAAGTCCTAGCATCAGCAAAAAGACAACAAAAGGAAATAAAAGCCATCAGAATCGGCAAAAATGAAGTCAAACTTTTACTTTCGCAGATGACATGATACTCTACATGGAAAACCCGATTGACTCCACCAGAAGCCTTCTAGAACGGATCCATGAATTCAGTAATGTTGCAGGGTACAAGATCAATGTACAGAAATCGGTTACATTCTTACACACAAAAATGAAGCAATAGAAAGAGAAATCAAGAAGCAAATTCCATTCACAATTGAGCCAAAGCCCATAAAATACCTAGGAATAAACCTAACCAAAGATGTAAAAGACCTGTATGCTGAAAACTATGGAAGACTTATGAAGGAACTTGAAGAAGACACAAAGAAACGGAAAAACATTCTGTGCTCATGGATCGGAAGAATAAACATCGTTAAAATATCATTATTACCCCCCCAAAATTTACACATTCAATGCAATCTCCATCAAAGTTGCACCAGCATTCTTCTTAAAGCTAGAACAAACTATCCTCAAATTTGTATGGAACCACAAAAGTCCCTGAATAGCCAAAGTAATATTGAAGAAGAAAGCCAAAATGGGAGACATCACAATCCCAGACTTTAGCCTCTACTACAAAGCTGTCATCATCAAGACTGTATGGCATTGGCACAAAAACAGACACATGGAGCAATGGAATAGAATAGAGAACCCATAACTGGACCCGCAAGTGTATGGCCAATTAATCTTTGACCAAGCAGGAAAGAGTATCCAATGGAAAAAAGACAGCCTCTTCAACAGGTGGTGTTGGGAGAGCTGGACAGCAACATGTAGAAGAATGAAACGAGACCACTTTCTTACACCATTCACAAAAATAAACTCAAAATCGATGAAGGACCTGAATGTGAGACAGGAACCCATAAAAAACCCTAGAGGAGAAAGCAGGAAATAGCCTCCTTGACCTCAATGGCAGCAATTTCTTCCTCGACACATCCCCAGAGGCAAGGGAATCAAGAACAAAAATGAACTGTTGGGACCTCATCAAGATAAAAAGCTTCTGCACTGCAAAGGAAACAATAAAAGACTAACAGGCATTGGACAGAATGGGAAAAGATGGCAAATGGCATATCAGATAAAGGGCTAGTATCCAAAATCTACGAGGAACTCACTAAACTCCATACCTGAAAAACGAATAATCCAGTGAGATTAACAGGAGAATCCTAACAGAGGACCAAAGAGAATTGGGGAAAGAGGGACACACATCATGATAGACTATTGAATACTGAAAATGAACTGAGGACTGAAGGGGGATGGGGAGGGGGATAGGGAGGTGATGGGTCATGGTGGGGGGCACTTGTGGGGAGAGGCACTGCGTGTTCTATAGAAACCAATTTGACAATAAACTATTATAAATTGAAAAAAATTGTACTACAGCAAAAAAAAAAAAAAAGATGGTTGATTAGCATGGAAATTCTAGGCTTCTCTCATCCCTGAAATATAGCTAGATCAGCAACAAATGAAAAAGCACCTCTAGGAAATTTATCTGAGGATTAGCAACAATCTGCACAACTTGAGCCACCAAACTTAGCAGGTATGTGGCACAGAAGTGAACTAGGGGAGAGAGAAGCCACGGAGGGCAGGGAGCTATTTTTGTGGAGAGAGGACAGAGAAAGGGAGGAGATTACAGGAAAAGCATTCCCCCATAAAAGTAGCTGGAGAGAAAGAGTGGAAACACAAGGGGCTGAATACGAAATCTGTTTCCCCAAAACCATGGATGAGGAGATAGAAGAGGGTTTCAATACCATGAACTCTATCAATGGGATGGGGGGAGAGGGGACACAGAGTTGAAAATTCTAGAGCTCAATACTTGGTGGTGCTCCGGGGGAAAGGGAGAATCCTCAGGAGCAGGCAGTGAGGCCTGAGGAGATCTGTGGGCCACATGGAGAGAAGCTGTCCCCTTGCTAGGAGGGCATTTGGTAGAGACCATGTGGCCTCCACACAAGCAAAGGTTCCAGTGGACCCCAGAGAACATCTGCTGGTATTAGAGCAAAGACACCAGGGTGTGGTGAAACCTGGTGCCGATTGTGTGTTGTGATTTTCCAACTGTGCAATTGCGCTAACTTTTTCTGGGGCAAGCCAGCACCCAGCCACAATCTCTGAACCTTTGCCACAGTGCAATCACAGGAACGTTCCTGGGGGCAAGCTGGCACCTCACCATTGCTTGAGAGACCCTCCCCTAGAGGATCAGAACAGATCCAAGACAGAGTTCTACAAAGTTAGGTGTTTGGAAACACAGCCCCATCAGAGATAAAATTCAGGAGGCAGGTGCCAGCTGGCAGGCTGACAGCTTGGACACAAACAATGTAGAAGTGGGGAATGAACAGAAGTCAGAAACAAAGGATGGGTGCTTGATTGTGAGTTGGTGGGAATGCAGAGGTCCTGGGAAGCTGGGTGAAGCCATTTTCACCTCTCCAGCACATGAGCATACACATGCACTGTGCCACACGGATCCACCCCAGTAAGCTAAGCAGTGTCCCCTAGTGGAGAATGGAGCCGTTACATCAAGCCCCACCCAACTGAGCCCACCAAGCACGTACCCTAGAAGACCACCACAAATCCTTTCACCTGCTTATTGTATGGACTGTAAAGTGCTTCATAGTTTGAGTTCTAAGGGAAACTGGATGTAATTTTATTCCAGTTTCATTCAGTCTGCTGGTCCATCTATTCGTGTTTTTCCCCCCTTTTGTTGAAATGGTTTTTCTCCTTTCTATTGGTTACAGAAAAATTTATTTTTGTTTTAACTTTTTAAAAAAATTTTTTACCATGTTTTTTATTTTGGTAAAATTTTAAATTTCACTTATATACTAATATAGAATAAAGGGAAAATTTTAGATTTTTAAAGTTTTCCTTTCTTTTCCCTCCCTTTTATTTTCCTTCTGTTTTCTATTCTATCAAACTACTTTCAACAACCAGATTAAAACACACCTAGGATCTAGCTTCCTTTATTTTATTTTCTTGTATTTTAATTTTTTATATATTTTTTCCTCCAAAATGACAAAATTAAGGAATTCACCCCAAAAGAAAGAACAGGAAGAAATGCCAGCCAGGGACTTCATCAACACAGATATAAGCAAGATGTCTGAACCAGAATTTAGAATTTACAATTAGAACACTAGGTGGCATTGAAAGAAAATCATAGAATCCCTTTCTGCAGAAATCAAATAGTAAAATATAGTCAGGACAAAATTAAACATGCTATAACTGAGATGCAATCTCAAATGGATATCACGGGGGGAAGGATGGACAAAGTAGAGGAGTGAATCAGTGATATGGAAGACAAAATTATGTAGAATAATGAAACAAAAGAGGGAACCTAAGCCAAAAGAGCATGATACAAGACTTAGAGAACTAGGTAACTCATTAGAAAAGAATAACCTCTGAATCATAGGAGTCCCAGAAGATAGAAAAAGGGATAGAAAGTTTATGGGAGCAAATTATACTGGAAAACTTTCCTAACCTGGAAGACACAGACATCAAAATCCAAGAAGCACAACTAACTCCCATTCAACAAAAACCACCCATCACCAAGGCATCTTATAGTCAAATTCACAAAATAGACAAGGAAAGAATTCTGGAAGCTGTGAGGGGAAAAAAACGCCCTTAACCTACAAGGGAAAACCCATCAGGTTCTCAGCAGACCTATTCACAATACCTTGGCAGGCCAGAAAGGAGTGACAGGATATATTCAAAAGCTGAACTGGAAAATTTTTATCCAGCAAGACTGTCATTCAAAATAGAAGGAGAGACAGTTTCCCAGACAAACAAAAATTCAAGAAATTTTAAGGGAGCCTCTCTCAGGGGAGAAAAGAAACAAAACAAAAAAGACCAAAAGCAACCAAGACTAGAAAGGACCATAGAACACCACCAGAAACTCCAAATCTACAGGCAACACAATGACACTAAATTCGTGTCTTTCAATACTCACTTTAAGTGTCAATGGACTCAATGCTTTAATCACAAGACACAAGAATGGATAAGAAAACAAGATTCATGTATATGCCATTTACAAGAGGCCCATTTTATTTTAACTTTTCTGTTAAAGTTTGTCAAGTTGGTTTCCATATAATACCCAGTGCTCATCCCAACAAATGCGCTCCTTCTTTCCCATTGCCCCTTTTCCCCCTCTTACCCATCCTCAGCAACCCTCAGTTCTCAGTATTTAAGAGTCCCTTATGGTTTGCCTCCCTCCCTGTCCCCAATTTTTTTTCCCCTTCCCGTCCCCCATGGTCCTCTGTTAAGTTTCTCCTGTTTTACATTTGAGTGAAAACATGAGGTATCTGTCCTTCTCTGCCTGACTTATTTCACTTAGCATAACACCCTCGAGGTCCATCCATGTTGCTACAAATGGCCAGTTTTCATTCTTTCTCATTGCAAGAGGCCCATTTTTAGATCTAAAGGTATCTGCAGATCGAAAGTAAAGGGATGGAGAGCCATCTATGATGCTAATGGTTGCCAAAAGACAGCTGGAGTAGCCATACTTACATCAGACAAATTAGATTTTAAAATAAAGACTGTAGGGACATCTGACTTTGGCTCAGGTCATGATCTCAACATTTGTGAGTTTGAGCCCTGCATTGGGCTCTGTGCTGACAGCTCAGAGCCTGGAGCCTACTTTGGATTCTGTGTCTCCTCTTGCTGTCCCTCCCCCTCTCACTATCTGTCTCTGTCATTGTCTCTGTCTCTGAAAAATAAATAAAACCATTAAAAAATAAAGACTGTAACAAGAGATGAAGAGAACAGCATTATATCATAATTAAGAGGTCTATCCACCAAGAAGACCTAACAATTGTAAACATTTATGCCCCTAACGTGATAGCACACAAGTATATAAATAAATTAATCACAAACATAAAGAAGCTCTCTGATATTACCATAGTAGTAAGGGACTTCAACACTCTACTTACAACAATGGACAGATCATCTAAGCAGAAAATCAACAAAGAAACTAAGGCTTTTAGTGACACACTGGATGGGATGGACTTGACAGGTATATTCAGAACATTTCATTCTAAAGCAACAGAATACACATTCTTCTTGAGTGCACATGAAACATTCTCCAGAATAGATCATACTGGGGCACAAATCAGCCCTCAACAAGTTCAAGAAGATCAAGATCACACAGTGTATATTTTAGAGCACAGTGCTATGAAACTTGAAATCAGCCACAAGAAAAAACATTTGGAATGACCAAAAATGCTTGGAGATCAAAGAACATTCTACTAAAGAATGAATGGGTTAACCAAGAAATTAAAGAGGAAATGAAAAAGTACATGGAAGTCAATGAAAATAACATGACAGCTCAAAACGTCTGGGATGTAGCAAAGATGATTAATCCAGGCCTTGCTAAAGAAGACCTCAGATACACAACCTAATGTTACACCTTACAGAGATGGAAAAAGAACAGCAAATAAAGCCCCTAACCAGCAGAAGATGGGAAATAATAAAGATTAGCACAGAAATCAATGATACAAAAAAACCAACCAACCAACCAAACAAACAAAAAAACCCAAAACCTGGTAGACCAGATCAATGAAACCAGGAGCTGGTTCTTTGAAAGAATTAACAAAATTAATAACCCCCTAGCCACACTTACCAAAATTATAAAGGGCCCAAATAGGGGCACCCAGGTAGCTCAGTCAGTTGAGTGTCTGACGTCAGCTCAGGTCATGATCTCATCAATAGTGAGTTCGAGCCTGTGTCAGGCTCTTTGTTGACAGCTCAGATCCTGAAGCCTGCTTCGAATTCTGTGTCTCCCTCTCTCTCTGCCTTTTCCCTGCTCATGCTCTGTCTCTCTCACTCTCTCAATAAACACACACTTAAAAAATTAAAAAAAAGAAAAAAGTAAATGGACCCAAATAAATCAAGAACGAAAGAGGAAAAACCATAACCAACACTGCAGAAATACAAACAATAAGAGTGTTAGGAGCAATTAATGCCAACAAATTGGGCAATCCAGAAGACGTGGATAAATTCCTAGAAACATACAAACTATCAAAACTGAAACAGGAAGAAATAAAAAATTTAAACAGACCCATAAAACCAGTAAATAAATTGACTTAGTTATTAAAAAAAAAATCTCCCAATAAGCAGGAGTCCAGGGCTGGGTAGCTTTCCAGAGAGTTCTACCAAACATTTAAAGAGCAGTTCACACCTATTCTTTAGAAGCTGTTCCAAAAAAAGAATGAAGGAAAACTTCCAATCTCATTTTATAAGGCCAGCATTACCTTTATTCCAAGACCAGAGAAAGGCCCCACTAACAAGGAGAACTATACACAAATTTCCTAATGAACATGGATGCAAAAATTCTCACTTAGATACTAGCCAACCAGATCCAACGACACATTAAAAGAGCAATTTGCCACGATCAAGTGGGACTTATCCCTGGGATGCAGGCCTGGTTCAATATCCACAAAATGTATCACATTAATAAAAGAAAGCACAAGAATCACATGATCCTCTCAATAGATGAAGGAAAAGCCTTTGACAGAATACAGCATCCTTTCTTGATAAAAACCCTCAAAGTAGGAATAGAAGGACCATACCTCCAGATCATAAAAGCCATCTGTGAAAGACCCACTGCGAATATCATCCTCAATGGTGAAAAACTAAGAGCTTTCTCCCTACGGTCAGGCCCTGGGCAAGGATGTCCACTCACCGCTGTCATTCAAATAGTGTTGGAAGTCCTAGCCTTAGCAGTCAGACAACAGAAAGAAAGAAAAGGCATTCAAATTGGCAAGGAGGAAGTCAAACTCTCTTCACTGACACCATGATACTCTATATGGAAAACCTAAAAAACCCCACCAAAAAACTGCTAGAACTGATCTGTTAGTTCAGCAAAGTCACAGGATATAAAAGTCAGGCACAGAAATAGGCTGTATTTCTATACACCAGTAATGAAGCAGAAGAGAAATCAAGGAGTTGATCCCATTTACAATTGCACCCAAAACTATCAAATTCTGTGTCTCCCTCTCTCTCTGCCTTTTCCCTGCTCATGCTCTGTCTCTCTCACTCTCTCAATAAACACACACCTAACCAAAGAGGCGAAAAATCTACACACTGAAAACTATAGATAGAAAGCCTGTGAAAGAAATTGAAGACGCACACACAAAAAAGGAAAAATATTCCTTGCTCATGGGTTGGAAGAACAAATATTATTAAAATGTTGATACTACCCAAAGCACTCTACATATGCAATGCAATCCCTATCAAAATAGCACATGCATTCTTCACAAAGCTAAAAAAATCCTAAAATTTATACGGAACCACCAAAGTCTCCGAATAGCCAAAGCAATCTTGAAAAAGAAAACCAAAGCTGGAGGCATCACAATCCTGGCCTTCAGCATGTATTACAAAGCTGTAATCCTCAAGACAGTATGGGGCTGGCACAAAAACAGACACTTGTATCAATGGAACAGAATCAAGAACCCAGAAATGGACCCACAAATGTATGACCAACTAATGGTTGACAAAGCAGGAAAGAATATGCAATGGAATAAAGACAGTCTCTTCAGCCAGTGGTGTTGGGAAAGCTGGACAGCAATATGCAGAATAAACCTGAAGCACTTTCTTACACCAGACACAAATATAATCTCAAAATGGAGGGAAGACCTACACGTAATACAGGAAGCCTTCAAAATCCTAGAGGGGGGAAAGCAGGTGAAACCTCTTTGACCTTGGCTGCAGCAGCTTCTTACTAGATACATCTCCAGAAGCAAGGAAAGCAAAGCAAAAATGAACTATTGGGTCCTCATCAAGATGAAAAGCTTCTCCACAGCAAAGGAAATCATCAGCAAAACTAAAAGGCAACCAATGGAATGGGAGAAGGTATTTGCAAATGAAAATGACATATCAGATGAAGGGTTAGAATCCAAATTTATAAGGAACTTATAGGGGGAGCGGCAAGATGGCGGAGAAGTAAGGAGCCCCATTACCTCTGTCCACCCACAATTATCAAACTGAGAAGATTTAAAAAGCCACAGCTTTCTGATCCCTCTGATCTCCAAGAACGGAGGTGTGCGCACAGACCCCTTATCCACAGCAGTCTCATGGTTACCTCAGTGAGTGAGTGGAGCTGGGACCGGAGACTTTAGGGGAGGGAGCGCCCAGCAGCTTGGCACTGGGCCTGCAGAAACACGCGTGTCCCCAGGCGCACCGCTCCTAGCAGGGCAGGGCTGCCGGGAGACCAGAGGTGGACAGGTCAGCAGGGAGCCGTGTAGCGCAGGGAGGCCGAGAGACCGGAGGCGCACAGATCCCCCGACAGTCGCTCACGCGGGGCGCCAGGTATCCAGAGGCGCAGGGACTTTCACAGCCGCCCAGTACCGCCGGGCAAGGCAGGAGAGAGACCAGGGGAAGAGGATAGAGACTGAATCACTCACAGCGCAATCCCTGCAGAGGAAAGATTCAGCCCGGGACTGAGGGCCGCTGAGCGCTGAGAGAGACATCTGCCCCTTCAGCGGGGTGTTCAGTCGGACCAGGCAGCTCACCGACTGCAGGTGGAGCCAGGGGAGAACTCTGACTTCACAATCCCCCTATTCAATCCCGACCAGAAAGCTGCCACCTGCAGGCGATTTTAACTGCGGTGGCAATATTGAGTGTGTGGGCGAGGACTTAGAAACCGGGTGGAACTTAGAAAACAGAAACAATTAGATCCGCCCGAGGCACAAGAAGCTTGGACTCCAGAGAGTGCCTGGAAACGCATGGTCTGAGGGGGACTTGGGGTGTCCACCGCCATTCTCCCTGCATCCACCGAGGCGGGGCCTCAGAGAGCAGCCCTTGGGAACCGACCCACCTGCACCAAGCCACGCCCATCAGCGCTGGAGAGCTGCTGTGTTTTTGCTTATTACCATTAAAAAGTAAAAGTATTAAGAAAAAAACCCAATTAATTTTTCCCGTCTTCTCTCTACTATTTTCCTATTTCCTTCTTTTCTCCCTTTTCCCTGGGAGTCTGGGAAAGACCAACAATTAGGCACTGCTGTGCTTAGATCAACTCTTACCATCCAGATAGTTCTAAGCTCTCAGACTGTCCTTTATCTCTGACTGTCGCTGTCCCCACCACTCCCTGCCTGCTGTTTTTTTTTTTTCTCCCCCCCCCCTTTTCTTTCCATTTTTTTCTTTTCCCTTTTGGTTTGCTTCTTTACTTGTTCTGTCAGTACATTTGTGTGCTTGTGTTCTCTGTGTGTTTGTGTCTGTTTTCCTTTTCAGGGCTACCTCAAGAAACAACCCAAAGCACACATAGTGGAAAGTCCCAGATATCGCTGAGTAGAGAAATAAATGAATCAGAGGCATAACAAGAGAAACTGAGAGACACCATTAAGAAAAAAATCTCCTGAAACGACAGACCCTAAACACTTAAAAAGCCTCCTTCTATAGAGGAATACTAATAAACGCACAGTGCAGAATGAGCTATCAAAACTGACAAGAGAGAGTAAGCTAGCCAAAATGATGAAATGAAAGAACTCTCCTTCAAAGAAACTCCAAGAAGAAATTACAGCTACAGAATTGCTCAAAACAGACATAAGCAACATAACTCAACAAGAATTTAGAACGATTGTCATAAAATTAATTGCTCGGCTTGAAAAAAACACAGAAGCTATCAGAGAAAGTATTGATACAAAAACTAGGAACCTTCAAAATAGCTGTGACAAGTTAGAAAAGGCTATAAATGAGATGAATAATAAGAAGGTGGCTGCCCCACCTCAAGGATTGACCAGGCAGAGAGAAGAATAGGTGAATTAGAAGATATAGTTATAGCAAAAGAGGAAGCTGAAAAAAAGAGAGAAATTAATCCAGGAGCAGGAAAGGAGAATTCGAGACCTGAGTGATAAAATCAAACGGAACAACATCCGGCTCATAGGAATTCCTGAGGAGGAAGACAGAGAGAAAGGGCCTGAAGGGATACTTGACCAAATTATCACTGAGAATTTCCCAAATCTGGGAAAATAAAGAGACATTCAAATTCAAGAGGCACAAAGAACCCCCTTAAGACGTAATTTGAATCGGCCTTCAGAACGACATATCATAGTGAAACTGGCAAAATATAAAGATAAAGAGAGAATTCTGAAAGCAGCTAGGGAGAAAAGGGCCCTCACATACAAAGGGAAACCGATCAGAGTGGTTACAGACCTATCTAATGAAACCTGGCAGGTCAGGAAGGAATGGCAGGAAATCTTCAATGTGATGAGCAGAAAAAATATGCAGCCATGAATCCTTTACCCAGCAAGCCTGTCTTTCAAAATAGAAGGAGAGATAAAGGTTTTCCCAAATAAACAAAAATTGAGAGAATTCATGACCACCAAACCAGCCCTACAGGAAATCCTAAGAGGGACTCTATGAGGGAAAGATTGCAAAGAATACAAGGTCCGAAAGACACCACTATAAACATGAATTCTAGGGAGAACACAATGACTCTGAACCCACATTTTTCGATAACAACATTGAATGTAAATGGACTGAATGCTCCAACCAAACGACACAGGGTAGCAGAATGGATAAAAAACAAAACCCATCTGTTTGCTGTCTACAGGAGATGCATTTTCGACCAGAAGACACCTTCAGGTTGAAAGTAAAGGGATGGACAAATATCTATCATGCGACTGGACGCCAAAAGAAAGCTGGAGTAGCCATACTAATATCAGACAAACTGGACTTTAAAGTAAAGGCAGTAACAAGAGGTGAAGAAGGACATTATATAATAATTACAGGATCTCTCCATCAGGAAGAGCTAAGAATTATAAATATCTATGTGACAAATTCGGGAGCACCCACATACATAAAACAATCACAGAAATAAACAATCTTATTGACAAAAATGTGCTAATTGCAGGGGACTTTAATACTCCACTGACAGCAATGGATAGATCAACCAGACAGAAAATCACTAAGGAAACAATGGACCTGAATGACACATTGGAACAGATGGAACTGATAGATATATTTAGAACTCTGCATTCCAAAGATAGGAAATTCACCTTCTTTTCAAGTGCACATGGCACATTCTCCAAGATAGACCACATACTGGGACATAAAGCAGCCCTCCATAAGTATAAACAAATAGAGATCATACCATGCACACTTTCAGATCACAATGCTATGAAACTTGAAATGAACCACAGGAAAAAGTCTGGAAAACCTCCAAAAATGTGGAGGTTAAAAACCACCCTACTAAAGAATGATTGCGTTAATCAGGCAATTAGAAAAAAAATTAAAAAATATATGGAAACCAACAAAAACGAAAATACAACAATCCAAAATCTCTGGGACGCAGCCAAGGCAGTCCTAAGAGGAAAGTATATTGCAATCCAGACCAATCTGAACAAACTAGAAAGAGCGCAAATTCAAAATCTAACAGAGCACCTACTGGAACTAGAAAGGAAGCAGCAAGAGCAACCCAAACCCAGCAGAAGAAAAGAAATAAAGATCAGGGCAGAAATAAACAATATAGAATCCAAAAGAACAGTCGAGCAGATCAACGAAACCAAGAGTTGGTTCTTTGAAAAAATAAACAAAATCAATAAACCTCTAGCCAGGCTCCTCAGAAAGAAGAGAGAGAGCACCCAGATAGACAAAATGATGAACGAAAAAGGATCTACTACAACCAATCCCTTAGAAATACAAGCAATCATCAGAGATTACTATGAAAAACTATATGCCAACAAACTGGACAACACAGAATAAATGGACAAATTCCTAAATACACATGCACTACACCAAAATTCAAACAGGAAGAGATAGAAAGCATGAATAGACCAATAACCAGTGAAGAAATTGAATCCATTATCAAAAATCTCCCACCGAATAAGAGCCCAGGGCCAGATGGCTTCCCAGGGGAATTC
>PISW01008159.1:54016-68552 GCA_004023785.1 Mungos mungo
CAAACTCATTCTATGAAGCCAGCATCACCTTGATACCCAAACCAGACAGGGACCCAGCCAAAAAAGAGAACTACAGACCAATATCCTTAATGAATACAGATGCAAAAATACTCAACAAGATACTAGCAAATCGAATTCAACAGCATATAAAAAGAATTATCCATCATGATCAAGTGGGATTCATTCCTGGGTTACAGGGCTGGTTCAAAATCCACAAATCCATCAATGTGATCCATTACATTCACAAAAGAAAGGATAAAAACCATATGATCCTGTCGATAGATGCAGAAAAAGCATTTGACAAAATACAGCACCCTTTCTTAATAAAAACCCTTGAGGAAGTCGGAATAGAAGGAACTTACCTAAACATTATAAGAGCAGTTTATGAAAAACACACAGCTAACATCATCCTCAATGGGGAAAAACTGAGAGCTTTCCCCCTGAGATCAGGAACACGACAGGGGTGCCCACTCTCACCACTGCTGTTTAACATAGTGCTGGAAGTTCTAGCATCAGCAATCAGACAACAAAAAGAAATAAAAGGCATCAGAATTGGCAAGGAAGAAGTCAAACTTTCACTTTTTGCAGATGACATGATACTCTACATGGAAAACCCAATCGACTCTACCAGAAGTCTTCTAGAACTGATCCATGAATTCAGTAAAGTTGCAGGGTACAAAATCAGTGTACAGAAATCAGTTGCATTCTTATACACCAAAAATGAAGCAGCTGAAAGAGAAATTAAGAAACTGATCCCATTCACGATTGCACGAAAAACCATCAAATACCTAGGAGTAAACCTAACCAAGGATGTAAAAGACCTATATGATGAAAACTATAGAAAACTTATGAAAAAGATTGAAGAAGACACCAAGAAATGGAAAAACATTCCCTGTTCATGGATTGGAAGAATAAACATTGTGAAAATGTCATTACTACCCAAAGCAATCTACACATTCAATGCAATCCCCATCAAAATTGCACCAACATTCTTCTCAAAACTAGAACAAACTATCCTCAAATTCGTATGGAACCACAAAAGACCCCGATTAGCCAAAGTTATATTGAAGAAGAAAACCAAAACGGGAGGCATCACAATCCCAGACTTTAGCCTCTACTACAAAGCTGTCATCATCAAGACAGTATGGTATTGGCACAAAAACAGACACATAGACCAATGGAATAGAATAGAGAACCCAGAGCTGGGCCCACAAACGTATGGTCAATTAATTTTTGACAAAGCAGGAAAGAGTATCCAATGGAAAAAAAGACTGCCTCTTTAGCAGGTGGTGCTGGGAGAACTGGACAGCAACATGTAGAAGAATGAAACTGGACCATTCTGTTACACCATACACAAAAATTAACTCAAAATGGCTGAAGGACTTGAATGTGAGACAGGAAACCATTAAAACCCTTGAGGAGAAAGTAGGAAAAAGCCTCCTAGACCTCCACCACAGCAATCTCCTACTTGACACATCCTCAAAGGCAAGGGAAATTAAAGCAAAACTGAACCCTTGGGACTTCATCAAGATAAAAAGCTTCTGCAAGACAAAGGAAACAATCAAGAAAACTAATAGGCAACCAACAGAATGGGAAAAGATAGTTGCAAACGACATATCAGATAAAGGGCTAATATCAAAAATGTACAAGGAACTCACCAAACTTCACACTCACAAAACAAATAATCCAGTGAAGAAATGGGCAAAAGACATGAACAGACACTTCTCCAAAGAGGACATCCAGATGGCCTACAGGCACATGAAACGATGCTCAACATCACTCATCAGGGAAACACAAATCAAAACCACACTGAGATACCACCTCACGCCAGTCAGAGTGGCTAAAATGAACAAATCAAGAGAATATAGATGCTGGCGAGGGTGTGGAGAGATGGGCACCCTCCTACACTGTTGGTGGGAAGGTAAACTGGTGCAGCCGCTCTGGAGAACAGGGTGGAGGTTCCTCAAAAAACTATCCATAGAACTCCCTTATGACCCAGCAATAGCATTGCTGGGGATTTACCCAGGAGAGACAGAAATGCTGATGCATAGGAGCACATGTACCCCAATGTTCATAGCAGCAATGTCAACAATAGCCAAAACATGGAAAGAGCCCAAATGTCCATCACCTGACGAATGGATCAAGAAGATGTGGTATATATACACGATGGAGTACTACATGGCAATGAGGGGAATGACATATGGTTATTTGTAGGAAAGTGGATGGACCTTGAGGGTGTCATGCTGAGCGAAGTAAGCCAGGCAGAGAAGGACAGAAACCATATGTTTGCACTCATAAGTCTAACAGGAAAACAGGAGAGACCTAATGGAGAACCAGGGGGAGCGGAGGAGGGAGAGAGAGTTGGGGAGAGAGAGGAATGCAAAACTTGAGAGACTATTGAATGCTGAAAATGAACTGAGAGTTGAAGGGGAAGGGGGAGGGGGGAAAGAGGTGGTGGTGATGGTGGAGGGCACCTATGGGGAAGAGCACTGGGTGTTGTATGGAAAACAATTTGACAATAAAATATTATGGAAAAATAAATTTTAAAAAATGTACAGAAAATAAAAAGAAGGTGGCTGCCCATGTACGGATTGAAGAAGCAGAGAGGAGAATAAGTGATTTAGAAGACACAGTTATAGCAAAAGAGGAGGTCGGGAAAGAGAGAGAGAAAATGATTCAGGAGCATGAAAGGAGCATCAGAGACCTGAGTGATACAATCAAACGGAACAATGTCCATATCATAGGAGTTCCTGAAGAGGAAGACAAAGACAGAGTGCTTGAAGGCGTGCTAGTCCAAATCATACATGAAAATTTCCCCAATCAGGAGAAAGAGAAAGACATTGAAATTCAAGAGACATACCGAACTCCCCTAAGATGTAATGTAAACCAACGTTCAGCACAACATATCATAGTGAAACTGGAAAAATACAAAGATAAAGAGAGACTTTTGAAAGCAGCTAGGGAGAAAAGAGCCATAACATAGAAAGGGAAACTTATCAGAGTGTTTACTGACCTATCTAATGAAACTTGGAAGGCCAGAAAGGAGTGGTAGGAAATCTTCAAGGTGATGAACAGGAAGAATATGCAGCCATGAATTCTTTATCCAGCGAGTCTGTCATTCAAAATAGAAGGAAAGATAAAGGTTTACCCAAATAAACAAAAAGTTGAGAGAATTCATCACCACCAAACCAGGCCTACAAGAAATCTTAAGAGGGACTCTATGAGGGAAATACTGCAAGGAACACAAGGTACCAGACACATCACTAGAAACATGCACTCTACAGGGAACACAATGGATCTAAACCCACATTTTCAATAATAACACTAAATGTCAATGGACTGAATGCTCCAGTCAAATGACACAGGGTAGCAGAATGGATCAAAAACCAAAACCCATCTATTTGCTGTCTACAAGAGACTCCCCTTAGACCTGAAGACATCTTCAGAATGAAAGTAAGGGGATGGAGAAATATCTACCATGTGACTGGACGCCAAAAGAAAGCTGGAGTAGCCATACTTATATCAGACAAACTGGACTTCAAAATAAAGGCAATAACAAAAGATGAAGAAGGACATTATATAATAATTACAGGGTCGCTACATCAGGAAGAGCTAACAATTACAAACATATATGCACCGAAATTGGGAACTCCTAAATACATAAAACAATCACAAACAGAAACAATCTTATTCATAGGAATGTGCTAATTGCAGGGGACTTTAATACCCCACTTACAACAATGGATAGGTCAGCCAGACCAAAAAAAAAAAAAAAAAATCACTAAAGAAACAAAGGACCTGAATGGCACACTGGAGCAGATGGAATTGATAGATATATTTAGAACTCTGCATCCTGACGCTAGGGAATTCACTTTCTTCTCAAGTGCACATGGCACATTCTCCAAGATTGATCAGATACAGGGCCATAAAACAGCCTTCCATAAATACAAAAGAATTGAGATCATACCATACACTTTCAGATCACAAGGCTATGAAACTCGAAATCAACCACAGGAAGAAGTCAGGAAAACCTCCAAA
Source organism: Mungos mungo (assembly GCA_004023785.1). NCBI lineage: Eukaryota > Metazoa > Chordata > Mammalia > Carnivora > Herpestidae > Mungos > Mungos mungo. Next base: position 58,055 of record PISW01008159.1, read on the forward strand.
AATGTGGAGGTTAAAAACTATCCTACTAAAGAATGACTGGTTCAATCAGGCAATTAGAGAGGAAATTAAAATAGAAACAAATGAAAATGAGAACATAACAATTCAAACTCTCCAGGACTCAGCAAAAGCAGTCTTAAAAGGAAAGTTCATTGCAATCCAGGCCTATTTCAACAAACTAGAAAAAGCACAAACTCAAAATCGAACAGAGCACCTAAGGAATCTAGAAAGGGAGCAGCAAGAACACCCCAAACCCAGCAAAAGAAAAGAAATAATAAAGCTCAGAGCAGAATTAAACAAGATAGAATCCACAAAAACAATTGAACAGATCTATGAAACCAAGAGTTGGTTTTTTGAAAAACAACAACAACAACAAACAAACAACCAAAAATTGATAAACTTCTAGCTAGGCTCCTCAGAAAGAAAAGAGGAAACATGCAAATAGACAAAATCATGAAGGAAAATGGATCTATTACAACGGATCCCTCAGAAATACAAGCAATCATCAGAGACTACTATGAAAAATTATATGCCAACAAACTGGACAATCTAGAAGAAATAGACAAATTTAACAAAGAAAAAAAAACATATGATCCTGTCGATACATGCAGAAAAAGCATTTGACAAAGTACAACATCCCTTCTTAATAAAAACCCTTGAGAAAGTCAGGATAGAAGGAACTTACTGAAACATCATAAAAGCCCTTTATGAAAAGCCCACAGCCAATATTATCCTCAATGGGGAAAAACAGAGCTTTCCCCCTGAAATCAGGGACATGACAGGGATGTCCATTCTCACCACTGTTGTTTAACATAGTGTTGGAAGTCCTAGCATCAGCAATCAGACAACAGAAGTAAATAATAGGCATCAGAATCAGCAAAGAAGAAGTCAAACTTTCACTTTTCACAGATGACATGATACTCTACATGGAAAACCCGATTGACTCCACCAGAAGGCTTCTAGAACTGATCCATGAATTCAGTAAAGTTGCAGGGTACAAAGTCAATGTATAGAAGTCGGTTGCATTCTTAAACACCAAAAATGAAGCAACAGAAAGAGAAAGCAAGAAACAGCTCCCAATCACAATTGCACGAAAAACCATAAAATACCTAGGAATAAACCTAACCAAAGATGTAAAAGACCTGTATGCTGAAAACTATAGAAGACTTACGAAGGAAATTGAAGAAGACACAAAGAAATGGAAAAACATTCCGTGCTCATGGATTGGAAGAATAAACATTGTTAAAATGTCATTACTACCCAAAGCAATTTACACATTCAATGCAATCCCCTAAGTTGGACCAGCATTCTTCTCAAAGCTAGAACAAACTATCTTAAAATTTGTATGGAACCACAAAAGACCCTGAATAGCCAAAGTAATATTGAAGAAGAAAATCAACACGGGAGGCATCACAATCCCAGACTGTAGCCTCTACTACAAAGCTCACATCAAGACAGTATGGTATTGGCACAAAAACAGACATCTACACCAATGGAATAGAATAGAGAGCCCAGAACTGGACCCACAAGTGTATGTCCAATTAATCTTCAACAAAGCAGGAAAGAGTATCCAATGGAAAGAAGACAGCCTCTTTAGCAGGTGGTGCTGGGAGAACTGGACAGCAACATGCAGAAGAATGAAACTAGACCAGTTTCTTATACCATACCACAAAAATAAACTCAAAATGGATGAAGGACCTGAATGTGAGACAGGAAACCATCAAAACCCTAGAAGAGAAAGCAGGAAATAGCCTCCTTGGCCTCAATCACAGCAATTTCCTACTTGACATATCCCCAAAGGCAAGGGAATCAAGAAAAACAATGAACTGTTGGGGCCTCATCAAGATAAAAAGCTTCTGCAAGGCAAAGGAAACAAACAAACAAACAAACAAACAAAAAAACGAATAGGCAACCAACGAAATGGGAAAAGATAGTGGCAAATGGCATATCAGATAAAGGGCTAGTATCCAAAATATACAAGGAGCTCACTAAACTCCATACACGAAAAATGAATAATCCATTGAAGAAATGGGTTGAAGACCTGAATAGACACTTCTCCAAAGAGGACATCTAGATGACCAACAGGCACATGAAATGATGCTCAGTGTCACTCATCATCAGGGAAATACAAATCAAAACCACACTGGGATATCACCTCACACCGGTCAGAGTGTCTAAAATGAACGATTCAAGAGAATATAGATGCTGGCGAGGGTATGGAGAAACGGGCACCCTCCTGCACTGTTGGTGGGAATGTAAACTGGTGCAGCTGCTCTGGAAAACAGTGTGGAGACTCCTCAAAAAACTATCGATAGAACTCCCCTATGACCCAGCAATAGCACTACTAGGATTTACCCAAAGGATACAGAAGTGCTGATGCATAGGAGCATCTGTACTCCCGTGTTCATAGCGGCACTTTCAACAATAGCCAAATCATGGAAAGAGCCTAAATGTCCATCACCTGATGAATGGATCAAGAAGATGTAGTATATATATATATATACAGTGGAGTACTATACGGCAATGAGGAAGAATGAAATCTGGCCATTTGTAGCAAAGTGGATGGATCTCGAGGGAGTCATGCTAAATGAAATTAGTCAGGCGGAGAAGGACAGATACCATATGTTTTCACTCATAGGTCTAACAGGACAAACCTAACAGAGGGTCATAGGGAGAGAAAGGGGGAAAGAGAGCTGGGGAGAGTGAGGGACACAAATCATGAGACACTACTGAATACTGAAAATGAACCATGGACTGAAGGGTGTGGGGAGGCAGGGAAGGGGGTGATGGCCATGGTGGGGGGCACTTGTGGGGAGAAGCACTGGGTGTTATATGGTATCCAATCTGAAAATAAACTATATAAAAAAAAGAGCTTATAAAACAACACTGAAAAAAAAAGGTCAAATAAAAAACGGGCAGAGTATCTGAATAGACATTTTCCCAAAGACATCAAGATGGCCAACAGACACATGAAAGAAGCCTCAACATCACTCATCATCAATGAAATGCAAATAAAAACCATAGTGAAATACCACCTCACACCTGTCAGAATGGCTAGTATCAAAAAAAGGCCAGAGATGACAAGTGTTACCAAGGATGTGCACTGTTGGTGGGAATGCAAACTGGTGCATCCATTGAGGAGGACAGTTTGGAGGTTTCTCAAAATTTTTAAAATAGAAATACCATATGATGCAGTTATTCCATTACTGAGAATTTACACAAAGAAACAGCATTATTTACAATAACCAAAATGTGGAAACAAGCCAAGTGTCTACTAAAAGATAAATGGATAAGGAAGATATGGTGTGTATGTGTGTGTATGTACATATATACATACAAAATATTACTCAGCTATAAAAAGGAATGATATCTTACCATTTGTTACAACATAGATGGACCAAGAGAGTATAACACTAAGTGAAATAAGTCAGAGAAAGACAAATACCATGATTTTACTCATATGTCAAATTTAGGAAACAAAGCAAATGAACAAAGAAAGAAAAGATTAAAAAAAAAAAAACCCAGGCTCTTAAATACAGGGTGCAAACTGGTGGTTGCCAAAGAGGGATGATGAGGGGGAATGGCTGAAATAAAGGAAATTTAAGGGTACACTTATGTTGAGCACTGAGAAATGTATAGAATTGTTGAATCACTATATTGTACACCTCAAACTAGTATAACACCGTATGTTAATTAGACTTAAAAATTTTAATGAAGTGTTTTTTTTTTTTTACTCATATTACCTCAAGATTTTCAGAGGGTTCCTAGAAAAATTTGTTCCCTGTCATTGTAAAAGAGATGTTAAACTAACTTATGTTAAATTTTATGATGTTTCCTATGTAAAGTGATGTTTAAACTTTTTAAGGTAATATACGTTGTGTTTAAGACACTGTATAAAATTCTTAGAAATCTGATAATTTGTGATAATTAGTCATAATTCTAGTAATTACCTTAGGTTCTATTTTAGAGAAATAAGCAAATTTCCTTGTCAAATGAATACTCATTGGATCGTTAACCTTGGACATTTTGTGTCTTTTGTCACCCACAGTTATTGTTTTACGGATTCTTCTCCAAAAGTGTTTACTATTGGCCCAGAAATGTATGCTCCATAATGGCATTGCTTGAGCAACTTCGAGACCATGCAGTAAGCATTTTCAGAGCTAATGAAGAAGCTGATGGATTCAAAATAACTGCTAACCCAGGATAAAGCAGATCAGAATTAGGGGATCAGATGGGACCAAATGAATTGATAAGGATGAGTGTTACTTTTACAACTTTCTGTTTGAAACATTGCTGGTTATTTACTGTTTTGATTTCCAGATTTAAAAAAAAAATTCCCTTTTAAGCTATCTACAACGTAGAGCAATTTGGTAAATTATTCATTGTAAACAGAGGTGAAGCATTATCCTTTCTCCCTTCCCCATCCCTCCAAAATATGGAAACTCTGACTGAGTATTCTAATTTTCATTGCATAAATTCAATAAAAAATCCATTCTCCTCGGAACCAGAAGCAACTGGAAGTCAATTGGCTAAAGCACCAAGGATTTGACTAGAGAGTCATCTAGTCAATGCATATCCTTGAACGTGCATTGAATCAGAGATAGCCAGACAGCTTGAAGAACGAAGATTTACTTGAAGGAAGCAATGCTTTCAAAGTCCTGCTTGCCAGCCTCTGCCTGGTTCATGGAGTTCCTTGCCTTATAGCTCAGTAAGGATTCTCAGAATATTTGACCTTGAGAAGAGAGTAATTCACCCAAATCTATAGGTATTGCTGATAAAGTCCAGTGGTGAATGCTTGGCTTGGCTTCCCAGCCTTGAGAAGATTTTAAAAGTCCATCTGCGATGCTTATGGAAAGTTCCAGCAAAGTCAAAAAGAGCCTATATGATCAAGCACTATTCTTGTATTTATGCAAATGATTGGGGATTTAAAAATATACAAATTAGACTTACTTTAATTACATAGGATAGAAAAAAAAAAAGCTTTTAAGGTAAACTACAGGCACCCTTGCAGACATTAGATTCTAGTCCAGGACTAGATTACAAACCAACCAGATTTTGTTTGCCTGTAAACTGGACTGGTTTCTGAATCCTAGTTTTCTTGGATATCTGGCAACAAGTCCCCAAATTAACATTTTCCTGACCTCCATGGAGATGCTGGACAACTGGAGAGAAATCTCTACAATAGCTTTTGTATGGACAACTTCACACATACTATGGGATGGGCCACTCCACAGAGCACACACACAGTTCGCCAGTACATTCCAAATTCACTGATTGCAACCTGTTGCACCTAGATTGTCCTCCTCATCTCAAGATGCCTCAAGGGCAAATCCAGAAATCTCAATTGCCTGCTCTGGATTTAAACGGGGCCTGAGTTTATAATCATGTCTTAATAATTGTTGATTTTTTGTTGTTGTTGTTCGATAGGAATACCTCTGATTAAATACCCGATTGCTTGCACCACAGAGAGAACTAAATAAGACACAACTAGTTTAATGAGACTGAACTATTCTCAGGATCACACGGCTAATTCAAGGAGTTATAAGACAGTGGGCTTTTGTTCTTTCCTGCATTTCCCAGTCTGTGTTTTTATCACTTTTTATAAGACCTCTGACCACTCCATTTTAACCTGAATTACTTCATAGCTACTAAGTCAACTTTGTTTTCATAAAGTTCCACGCACTGAAAGTTTCAAATGGGGGAACTGAAAGAAACAAGAATATGTTATCCTGGAATGTGCCACTTTGAAATAAAGATTAATTTGAGCTGAAGGCAATGGAGAAGTGGATACAAGAGATGCTTTTTGCCCTCCCCTATTTCCCTAAAGGCAGGACATTAATTTTCAAAGGTGTTGCTTCTCCTGTCTCTATCTGGAAGGACCAAAGTTGATAACCAGAGAAACTTTAGACTCTTACCAGCCTGAAGACAGTACTAGAGTAGTCTAGATAAGAAATTAGCCTTTACTGGCCTGTACTTTCCCTCATACTTGCCTCCCAACAATTTGTCATCCTTGGAAACCAAAAATGCTCCCCATCCTTCTGTTATTTCTCTATAAATGTATTGTTTAGTATCAAAGAGTCTACGCAGCCTGAATTACAAGCCACCTGAGTCACACACCCCTGAGTTTCTTCCATGTATATGTGACATATGCATGTTAATAAATTCTGTTTTTACTTGTTAATATGTCATTTATTATAGAGCCCTAGTTGAGAACCCAAGAAAGGTAGAGGAAAAAATTTTCCTTGACTACATAATACTGATGTACATTTAAGAACATACTATGGCCAAAACAAGAGAAAACTCCCAGAATTAAAAAGATAGGTGGGGAATATGGGTGTCTCAGTCAGTTAAAACGTCTGATTCTTGATTTCAGTCCAGGTCATGGTCTCATGGGCTGTGAGTTTGAGCCCTGAGCTAGTCTGCACTGTCAGTGAAGAGCCTGCTTGGGATTCTCTCTCTCTCTTATCTCTGCCCCTGCTTCTCTCTTTATCTTTAGAAATAAATACAATTAATTTTCCCATCTTGCAAGATGGCAGGCGAAAAAGCCGAGAAGCCAGATACTAAGGAGAAGAAACCTGAAGCCAAGAAGGCCGATGCTGGTGGCAAGGTCAAGAAGGGTAACCTAAAAGCTAAAACGTCAAAGAAGGGGAAGCCCCACTGCAGTTGAAACCCCGTCCTAGTCAGAGGAATTGGCAGATACTCCTGATTGGCTATGTATTCGAGGAAGGCCATGTACAAGAGGAAGTGTTCAGCAGCTAAATCCAGGACTGAAAAGAAAAAGAAGGAGAAGGTTCTTGCTACGGTCACAAAACCAGTTGGTGGTGACAAGAATGGTGGTGCCCGAGTGGTTAAACTCCGCAAGATGCCCAGGTATTACCCTCCCGAAGACGTGCCTCGGAAGCTGGTGAGCTACAGCAGAACACTTTTCAGTCAGCACGTGAGGACACTGCGAGCCAGCGTGACGCCTGGGGCCATCCTGATCATCCTCACTGGGCGCCACAGGGGCGAGAGGGTGGTTTTACTGAAGCAACTGAGCAGTGGTTTGCTACTTGTGACTGGACCCTGTCCCTCAATCACGTTCCTCTGCCTAGAACACACCAGAAATTTGTCATTGCCACCTCCACCAAAATTGATATCAGCAGTGTGAAAATCCCCAAACACCTCACTGATGCTTACTTTAAGAAGAAGAAGCTGCATAAACCCAGACACCAGGAAGAGGAGATCTTCGACACGGAGAAAGAGAAATACGAGATGACAGAGCAGCGCAAGGCTGATCAGAAAGCTGTGGACTCGCAAATTCTGCCAAAAATCAAAGCTGTCCCTCAGCTTCAGGGCTACCTCTGCTCTGTGTTTTCTCTCACGAATGGAGTTTACCCTCACAAACTGGTGTTTTAAGTGTCTTACAAAGAACCTGATTAAATAACGGATCCATCAAAAAAAAATACAATTAAAATTTTTTAATAAAAAAAGACAGGTGACAAATTAGGATATTTGGGGGCATATATCAGAAGTATAAATATTGCTATTATTTTTATTAAAATTTTCAATATTTTTTTTTCAGAGCATGAGAGGGGCAGAGAGAGAGAGAGGGAGACAAGTCTGAAACAGGTTCCAGGCTGTGAGCTGCCAGCACAGAGCCCCATGTGGGGCTCAAACCCACAGACATAAAGATTATGACCTAAGCTGAAGCTGGATGCTTAGCTGACTGAGTGACCCAGGCACCCGAATAATTTTCAAAGATTATGGGGAAAAGATCAAATTTCAGTAAGAAAATGAGAAAACTGAACAGTCACAAAAATGTATAAAATTTTTCTTAAATAAATGAGAAGATGTTTGACCTTACTTATAATTAGAAAAATCCAGGGGTGCCTGTGTGGCTCAGTCAGTTAAGTATCCAACTCTTGATTTTAGCTCAGGTCACGATCTCACAATTCATGAGATTGAGCCTGAGTTGGGCTCAGCGTTGACAGTGTGGGATTCTCTCTCTCTCTCAAAAATGAACATTAAGGAGGAGGCAAGATGGCAGAGAGAAAGGGAGCGCTGTAAACTTTGTCTGCCCCATCTATCGAACTGAGAAGGAAATTACTCTCATCTGAAGAGTGGAAGGAGAAAATACGGACTACAGGAAGAAGACAACCTCAAAGATGCCTGAGTGAGTGAGTACAAACTGGGGAGATTGGAAAATGGGCCAGCCCGAGAGGGGCAGGGGAGGTGGGAGCTCCAGCCCAACACAGGGAAAGCACGTGGAGCCCCTGAGAGACAAAGGTAAGAGAAAGAGAAACTGAATATGCTCATAATACTGCCTCTAGAGAAGAGATAAAGAACTTAACCCAGCAGGGAGAGGAAAAACTCTCACCCCATATATAACCACTGAGCTGGGGGAGAGAAACCAGTCCCGTATAGCTGGCAAATTCTTCCTTTGCCTCCGCAGCATCTGCACCGACCCAAGACGGCATGGGGGGGGGGTAGGGAAACAGCCTTCTTTCCCTATGCCATCCTGGCTGGGAGGCAGTGGATGTGGCGGCCAGCTGTGCACCTCGCCTCCAGCAGTGGCAGCGCAAATCCTGGGTGGCACAAGGAAAAACAGCCTGCACCAAGAGAAACTGCTCCCTCCCCCTATGCGATCCCTGCTAAGCCAGCCACCAAAGCCAGTACATCTCATCTGTGGTAGAATTAAAGTGCATGGACTAGGATTTTGAAGCGAGGTGGGCCTGGAAAATATAGTTTGGCTCGCCTGCAGCACAAGATTGGAAACGTAAGAGAGGCCTGCAGCACTTAGTTCGAACAGAGCTTGGGGTGTCCCCATTCTCTCCGCAACCACCAAAGCGGGGCCTCCAAGAGCAGCTCTCGAGACCTACCTATACCAAACCACGCCTGTCCGCTATGGGGAGCTGCTGCTTTTTTGTATTTATTTATTTTTTATTATTACGTTTTTTACTTTTTTTGTTTTTTAATTTTTACTCTTTATTTTCCTTTCACCCTTTTTTTCTTCTCTTGCCATCAAGATATATTATCCCTTATCTCATCCTTATCTCTCCCCTTGACTGGTTATATGCTTTTAGACTATCCATTGTCCTTTGTTGTCTCTGTCCCCCTTTATTTTTTTTCTTCTCTTTCCTCTCCCTTCCTTTTTCTTTTCTTCCTTTCCACTTTTAATTTGTTTGTTTGTTTGTTTGATTTGTCTCTGCATTTGTGTGCTTTTCTTCCCTGTGTGTTTGTCTGTTTTCCTTTTCAGGACTACCCCAAGAAACAAGCCAAAGTACGCATGATGGAGAGTCTCAAATATCGCTGAGTTAGGGAAATAAAATAATCAAAGGCACAACAAGAGAAACTGAGAGACACTATTAAAATAACATTTCCTGAAATGACAGGCCCTGGATCATCAGTAAGCCTCCTTTAACAGAGCAATACTAACAGGTACACAGCGCACAAGTTTTTAAAACTGACAAGAGACAGAAAACTAGCCAAAATGACAAAACAAAAGAACTCTCCTCTAAAGAAACTCCAGGAAGAAGTCACAGCCACAGAACTGCTCAAAACAGATCTAAGCAACATAGCTGAACAAGAATTTAGAATAGTTGTCATAAAATTAATTGCTGGACTTGAAAAAAGATTCAAGGGAGCTACTGATACAATGACTAGGGACTTTCAAAATAGGTGTGATGAGTTAAAAAAAAAAAAAGGCTGTAAATGAGGTGAATAATAAAATGGAGGTGGCCACCTCATGGATTGAAGAGACAAAGAGAAGATTAGGTGAATTAGAAGACACAGTTATACCAAAAGAGGAAGCCAAGAAAAAGAAAGAGAAATTGATCCAGGAGCAAGAAAGAATTTGAGACCTGAGTGATACAATCAAATGGAACAATATCCGTATAATGGGAATTCCTAAAGAAGAAGAAGAGAAAAAGGTATTGAAGAGGTGCTAGATCAAATTATAACTAAGAATTTCCCAAATCTGGGGTAAGAAGTAGATATTCAAATTCAAGAGGCACAAAGAACCCCCTTAAGACGTAATTTGAATCGATCTTCGGACGACATATCAAAGTGAAACTGGCAAAATATAAAGATAAAGAGAGAATTCTGAAAGCAGCTATGGATAAAAGAGCCCTAACATACAAATGGAAACCTGTCAGAGTGCTTACAGACCTATCTACTGAAACTTGGCATGCCAGAAAGGAATGGCAGGAAATATTCAATGTGATGAACAGAAAAAATATGCTGCCAAGAATTCTTTATCCAAAAGCCTGTCATTCAAAATAGAAGGAGAGATAAAGGTGTTCCCAAATAAACAAAAATTGAGAGAATTCATGACCACCAAACCTACAAGAAATCCTAGGAGGGACTCTATGAGAGAAATATTGCAAAGAATACAAGGTACCAGAGACACCACTACAAACATGGACTCTACAGAGAACACAATGAATCTAAACCCACAGTTTTTAATATTACACTGAATGTAAATGGACTGAATGCTCCAATCAAATGACAAAAGGTAGCAGAA